>JAJHUR010073446.1:22727-91822 GCA_027495735.1 Lutjanus campechanus
GGTACAATATGTGACAGATGGGAACAATTTTATTTAATACATTTCAGGACTTGACCTGTTTCAGATGTTGCCATTTTGCACATATTGAGGAAATGCAATAAACAATAACACATAAATATTGCACTAAATAGCCATTTATGCAAAAGTTTACAAGTCACATTATCTATGTTTATGGGGAAATTGCACCACAGCAGATATGAGATTTAATCTGTATGAAAGAACCTAATATAGTCTTTCATCTACACCTCACTAACATCTCAGTAAGCTGGTAGGAAGAAACAGGACTGCGTGCCTGGAGTTTCAATAGCATAAACTGTCCCGGGCTCTTACACTGAAAGCAGAGAGAAAGAAGCAAAGAAAGACTGTGGAATCAGTTCAAAAGAATAAAGAAATGCGTTATGTGCGCCTGTGTATTAGAGTTGGGCTTTTGTAAGTATAGTAATTTAATGGCAAGACCAGTACATAATATTGTAAACATAGATATTAAAGTTTATTGAAACTGTACACGAGCAGCCCTCGGGAAAGATCCTACATATTAAAGTCTACACCTCCTGCCTTGGTAAGTGGCTTTAAAAGACTGCCTGAATGGCCAAAAGTCCTCTTTTCCAGGAGCAAGTAGTGGTATCAGCATCAACAGCAGTACTAGTAGCTCTATTAAACCTACTTTCTTCCCTCGAGAACTTAAAATGTCTGACTACCTCTTGAGAGAAAAAAAAGCATTCTTCAAACTGTTCCTTCCAATTTGCCTGAAATGGCTCAGCTCGAAAGGTTAGCATGAAAAATATTTGAGGGGCCGTCTGACTTTCTGACATTCCCTCCACTAAACACAGACCCGCTCCACACCTCCTATTTCTCATTTTTGATGGAAAGTTTTATTATGTTGTGAACCTAAACGGAGACAGGCACTAGTCTGCAGCTGCTTCATCTTGCACAAAGCAAGCTGTCCACCTGCATGCATTGACTCTCGCAGAACAGCAGTTGTGTTGTGAGACAGGAGACAGGGGAAGGAGAAGTAGAAAGTGATACAAAAGAACAACGGGGGGTTGGAGCTGGCTTTCCTGTCTTGGCCTCCAGCTCAGGAGCTCGTGAAAGAAACTCCACACTAGATCTTGTCTGTGTCACAGCACTGACCTCTATGAGTTCAAAGGTTTAAGTCTGTTAAACCTCTGAACACATCAGTGACGACATTTAGGTCTGGTGTGGTGTGGTTTGTTGCACTTCTGACCACAACCAGCTGTTTGGAAAGAATATGTACCACTCACCACTAGTTGCCAATGAAAGTAAGCTTATTTGCCCAAAGCAGATAGAGCCATTAATATTTTTAGCCACTGACCACCAAGCCCCTAAATTTGGTGACCAAAGTACATTTTTAGTGGCTCAGATGTAAACTTAAGATGTGTTCAGTTGCCTTTATTGAATTTTCTTTACTTAACACAGCCTTTCTTAACTGTGACACTTGTGTTGTCCACTGTTCCCACACTGCATCTTTAGATGTGTCATATTCTAGTCACACAATTCATTAGTTCAGCTTTTGTGTTTCTGGTGCTTCTGTAAGGATTGTGTTAGCAGTTTGACTAGGCTTAGCAAACCCATAATTTAGTAGCCCCGACATGTCTGTCAAATATGAGTGCTTTTTGCCGTTTTCGCAGAATGCTGAATTAAAGGGCGCAAAGGAATCAGGATTTTTGTGGAACTGTAACTTGCTGGTGAATGCTTGCAGTGTGGGGAAAAATTCAGTGGCCACAGGTCTACAGTATGGTTTATGTCGAACCCTGAAAAGCATTAGACAAATTGAAATTTTGACCCTATGATGGCACTTGAAGAAAGGTCAGGGGATCAAAGTTATTACACATGACCATGTCCCCATGACGACCCCAGGACCACGAATGCCCGTACCAATTTCCATAGCAATCCGATAATTGTCAAAATATTTTGATATTTATACAAACAATGAAAATGTCAACCTGATGGTTGTTAGGAATCATCGTCAGGGGACCACAAATATCTGTACAAAATTTCAAATTACAATTCTATTTGATGAATATGATTATGATTATCATATCATATCATATCATATCATCACTTACAGTGCTAAAATCCTGAGATGAATGTGTTTTTCTCTGGCAAACATGCATTTAAAAAAATCTATGTCTGATGCAAACGGTTTGCCTGTGTGCGTTGATGTGTATAGGTGTTAATAAAAAGCAGCTTAGCCACCCTGGCAACCTGTTTGTTTGTACGCAGTTTGGGGGTCAAAATTAACAACACAGGAAGATTGCCTTTGAGTGAGGAAATAGGAAATCAACAACATTTTCCTGCAGCAACACACCTCCTATCTGACCACTACTGTTGATTTACTGTGCAAGTCACAATTAGACTTGATATATTCTGTATTCCCTCTTTCTCCTGCAG
This sequence comes from Lutjanus campechanus, assembly GCA_027495735.1. Classification (NCBI taxonomy): domain Eukaryota; kingdom Metazoa; phylum Chordata; class Actinopteri; order Lutjaniformes; family Lutjanidae; genus Lutjanus; species Lutjanus campechanus. The sequence continues at coordinate 25,140 of JAJHUR010073446.1, forward strand.
CGACTCTCTCTTTCCTGCATGTATACTTAGTTTCATTTGTGTGCATGCGTTATTGTGTGTGTCTATGAAATATCGGTGCACTAAATGTAGGTACATGGCAGCATTTTTGTTTTTTTGCAGGTTAACATATATTTTAACTAATCAACTAAAATTCTGGACACTATCACTCACAGTACAGTTGCCAGTGCTGTGAAATGAACTGGCAGAACACTGAACTGTTGTTAAAATTGGCAAATGAGATCAAATTGTTCCTTACATCTACTTCATTTTTATTACCTGTTGTGCATCTCTAAAGGTAATTTAGAAAAAACTCAGCTGTTCCAGAGGTCCACAAAATTCAAACAATGCAACCAGCATTCTCCACTAAAATGATCTGTCTTACTGAGCCTAATTGATTTTTTATTGAATCCTTTCTGAAATGTGAGCTGCATATAAATATGCTTTCATTGTAACTTAGAGAAAAATGACTGGAATTTTAATGGTTAAAAAAAATCCAACCAGTGAAGCCAAATATGCAGCCATCTGTTGTAATATTCCTTGCACAACTCAAAATGAAATTACTACTTTGCCAAGCATTTTCACAGGCCATGGTTGCATCTAAAACATTTGTACCGTGCAATCTTTCCAAAGCCATACTTCTTACATATTTTGCACCATGTCTAGGTTTTGTTTTTTTTTTTAAAGTTTTTTATTCTTTGTCTCCCTGTTAGGAAACCATCAACACATGAAAACTAACCTATTTCTCTGAATGTGGCAGGTAATAAAAACAGGGCCATGGCTAATGCACACAGTAATTGGAGGCATAGAGTTTTCAGCATAGGTGCCATTCACCTCTGGGCTAATAAGGTTGTTGCCTTGAATGGATGTAGAGGTCTTTGATCCTCATCAGGTTTGAGGTGTGAGCAGCTATGCAGTTCACTAATGAGTCCAAACACAACAACATACAGTGACTGGAATAATTTGAGGTGTAGTCAAGCTTGGAGGTTATCGTATTTAGTCATAATAAAGCTGAGATGTGAGGCTGCAAAGAGAAGTGAGAGATCATTATATGACTTCTGAAGGATTGTTCTCGTCTAGAATAAGTAGAGAACATTTAGTTGACCTTAGCTGCTTAAACAGAAATCATTCCACGGTACTGTAGCCGGGAGAAAAATTACAAAGACTCATTGACTCTTAAGTGCTGAACACCAGGCACTGCAAAGGGTAGAGGTAGGCAGAACAAGAGAACATCTAATAAAAGTTGAAAGAGGTAATTTTTATCAAAACTCCTCGTTATGCGTCAAGATGATACATATGCTGTGAGGACTTTACTGGAACACAATTACTATAAAGCTAAAAACACCCAAAGAGAGGCTGATAAAATGGACCATAAACTGGCAGGAAACTCAAAGACAAACATCAAGAAAATAGTATCTCACTCTGGATTAGAATCTTTCTCTTTTTCTTTTGAATTTAAGGTGTCAGAGACAATAAAGGACTTGTACGAACAAAAATCTGAATTTTAGTTTGACTATTTTTTTTATTTTTTATTTTTTTTACCAGACTCTTTCTGATGACGTGAAAAGCAATTTAGGGACAAAATCTATTGATCTGTGCTGCTCTTTGCAGGCCCAATAATTAAGGGTTATTTTGTCTGAGTCAATAAAAGGAAGTGATCTCACCCATGAGTTGTTATAAACTGAAAGACTTGGGAGGAAGATTATGAGGAGACAAGTAAAGAGCAACCTTGCAATATAGTTTGTCAATGAAAAGATACCCTGTACGGAAGTAATGTGTGATATTGTGAATGCTAAATGAAGCAAAGAGAATACGAGAAAACTTCTACCTTGGATGAAAACCCAATGGAAAGCAACACTTCAAATGCTCTGACGATAAATCAATGACCGCAAGCAAACACATGATTTATGAATGCCATTCTACAGTAGGTTGCTTCTTTTTACCCCCTCTAACATGCAAAATGGGCTGTCACTCCCTCTGTGCTTAATGCTATTCTGCAATTGCTCTATTAGTCTCAAGACATAACCTTAAAAACATTACAGAATGACATCCTCTCGCTGTTTTGGCCATAATTGAAAGGCTCCATTAATTTTTATTGTTTAGGACAGGACATTTGTATCAAAGGTTTAAAGCTAATAAGCAGAGACTTGAGAGAAGAACAGAAAAATCAAGTCATATTATTCAGCATGGTCTTATTTAATTTAGTTCGCTCTGACCTGCTCGCTCAAAAGTAAAAACACCCATTTATCGCAATTTGCTCACAGAGGACATGTGTTAAAGTGGCACTGACCCTTTGCCAAAAACCACATCCCACTCTGAATAGATAAACAGAGGAGCCATAAAGGACATCACTGCTGTGAATATAATGTCTACTTAGTCAAAAAGTAAAATGTGTTTCGCTCCTCTAAATGCAGTGATATAAATTCTGGCTGAATGTGTAATTCTAGCCCTCTCTCAGAGTGCACCCCCCTGGTGGGGTATAGAGCCACTGCAGGGGGGATGTGGACAACCAGGGGGAAAATATGGAGTTAAACTAAGTTGAATGAATATGATTTATGTTGTGAGAATAAACAAACAATTATCATGATTCCACAAAAATTCATCTTGGATCCTTTTTTATTAGTTGTGTCCCCTGTAATTGTTGAAATGATTGATAAAAAAAATTGTGGGGTGTGGACTTTTTTGGCTTCTGAAAGGGAGTATGCCAGAAAAAGTTTGAAAACTAATGTTGTTGAGGTACTGTGAGAAGCAATTTATATGCGCTGAACACTTTCTATTGCCAATGTGTGAACAGATTGTAATGTACTTAAAAATGAGACTTTGCCTTTTCTTTCTCAGTCGCTTGTAACAGCCTGTGGACTGATTTCTTTGTGAGTCTGCTAACATCAACACATAACCGGCACCCACCACAACACAACCAACTTCAAATGCTTCATCTAGCAACATGATGCCAGTCAATCACATAGATCACACATAGAGTGTGAGTGTGTTTTCAGATACTGGTGCTAAAACAATACATTTAAAAAGGTCAAAGTGCTTAAACTGTGCCTGAACCGATACTTTTTGAAAAGAAAGCCCAAAATGATGGTTGATGACAGTGAAGAAAAGGTTTTTTATTGCAAAGGAAAATTTGAACTTGAAATTGAACAATATATTATCTAACTGTTAAAGGTTCAGTCAAATATATTAAAAGTATATTCCACCCTTACATGATAAGCCACTCAATATGTACTCACCCCTATGCCGATGTGCGGATGGGTGAAGATCTTCAGTTCACAAAACAATCCTGGAGTTTCAGCAGAAAACATGGTTGCAGCCAAATCCGGTGTATCGCGAGACTTAAGAGACTTCGTATATCTCTTAATGGAAGCACACACAAATATTGCGATACATCCGACACCATGTTTACACGCTACCTGCTACATGCTACAGTTGACATTTCAGCTAAAAACATGGCACAAATGGCGTCTTTTGTGGTTAAATTTTGTGGTTAAAACTTGCATTACACCACACGAGCAGGATGGAGACATTTTGTGTTTGTTTTGTGTTCTTTTTTTTACATTTTATCCGTGGTCGCCATTCACTGCCATTAGCTGCAACCCTGTTTTCTGCTCAAACTCCAGGATTGTTTTGTGAACTGAAGATCTTCACCCATCCTCACATCGGCATAGGGGTGAGTACATATTGAGTGGACTATTATTCTGCAATGCAATATCACTTTAATAAATACAAAGCACACATAAGACCTACCTGAACTATACCTATCCAACGCGAATAACAGCGAAATAAATTTTGAGTTGGCATTCTCTAAACTCCACCAATTATTTGGCAGAAATAAGTATTATATTTTCTAACCTGAGGACAGGCGGCTGTCTTCACCATCAGACATGCCACATCTAGTGTTTTATATCTATGCACCGTATCGATGAGGGCAGGGACACCCACACTGTCAGTTGATATGTTTGGCATGTGGTCACACAAGCAGCCGAGCACAGTCCATCCCTCTACTTTCAAGTGTATCCCGTGCATCGTCAGATGCTTCACATCCTTACAAGGAACTGTTTTCAAACATTTGTTGGAGGTCCTGCCTGCTGCTGGAATAGTGAAATACAGCCACACTTTAGACCAATTACCTTGCATTTTAAAGCTTAACAAGAAACTTTCATATTTTGTTGATTTTGGAGGCCCTTTTGGACAAATGCAGCAGTGTTTCCACTGTAATAACCACAAAATATAACATGAAAAGTAAATTCACCTAAAGTAAAATCCTCCCTGTTTTTTTTAACAGCTAACATACTACTGACCAAAACCTTGGTTTTGAAAATGTAAACAATGAATGTTTGTTTATGTAGGTCATGTAGAGGCATCAGTAATAAACTGACACTGTTACCCACACATGACCAGTTAGCACTTCTTGTAGTGGCTTTAAGTGTGTTTATGGTTGCTACTAGCTAACCGACGACTGACTTCGCAGCTAGAGCTATGTAGAATAGGAGCTGCGCTAATACTAACTAGGCACATTTAGTAATGTACCTGGCAAGTATTTCAATTGACAGCTCAGGCATGTGGCACCAAAATGAGGCACCGTAACCTCCATTGTGATTTCGTCTGTTTGGTACCAGTCTTGTAAGAACCGGTGCCATATTGGCACCAAGCTTTATTTACACTTGATTTAGTTAAGGTCTGCCAAAAATGCTACATTGATAGTCTCAAAATAAACTGTTCCAAGTCCCCATCCAAACTTATCAGTTTGTGTACAGGATGTCAGGGATTCTCTTAGAAAACAACAGTGAGACACACAAACATCACGAAAGAATAAGGACGTTTCAAGGGATATAAATGAATATTTAATAAGAAAAACCGAGTGAATACTGTTTTATATTGTGTCCTTTTTAATGTTTAATGCCGATCCAGATGCTGCTGCTCTTAAGTGAGATGAAACATGATGCTACATGGCTGTGTTAATAAGACGACAAGCCCACACACATGAATGCATACACGTACGCTCGCCAACACACAGCAGCAGTAGCAACTGGGTACGACAGCTCAACGCATCAGTCATGCTGCACCTACAACCTCCACAGGGACCAGGAGGAAACAGGAAGGAAACACAACTAAGAGAACGGACTCAAACCATGAGAAAGGTTTTATTTAGTCAAATGTTTTATGCCTTTCTCGCCAAATCTAAAATGCATTACCCATGAGCAGTAACAAACCAGGCAGCCGGCATACTGCAGAGCAGCAGAGCTTTTGAGTGCCTCTTTATATGACGTGAAGTGTGTTTCATGATTACTGTAAAATAAAATGCTGTGTATGTGTGAACGTGTGCAGGCTCTGCGTCATTACTCTAACAGAAGAATATATTGTCTCCTGATGGACATCCTTCCTTTGCCCTCTCAGAAGAACACCTGCTTGACTGCCTGTCTACCTGTTTGCCATTTAGATCTGCCTCCATTATTCAACACCTTGACGATAGGGAACAAGGGTGTTCTTGTGTGTATGGGGGTCTCGTGTGCCTCGAGAGAAGCAGCATAGAGTTGTGACAGGTAGATAACACCTGGATGAATAATTCAAATTGGCGTAAGCTAGCTGAGTCAGTGACAAGACAAGAAAGAAAACACGAGACATGTGAATAAATCATCAGAGGAGGGACTAATAGACCAAGCACAGGAGAGGACAAGACTGATAACATCTCTTGCTACCTCCTGCTCCAGCTTTAATCATTCCAACAACCTTGTACATGAATATTCCAGATCTTGCCAGCCATACTAATGTGTGAGGATGTAACTGTATGGTCTCTTATCATGCAGCATTACCACCAGGAATAGTCAGATTAGCCCACCAAAATCCAAAACAGCAAGACAACCTTGGGGATTGCTGACTGCGTACTGTTAACTGATACATTAGAGATCATACTAAAACTGAAAAAAAAATGAAAAAAAAATTGTGGGTGGGGGGTCATGAGATGCAAGACACTATACATCTAGTACAATCCCAATTCCAAAAAAATTCGAACATTGTGTAAAAAGAGAATGCAATGATTTGCAAAAGCGTTTTGACCTGTATACAATTCAATACAGTAAAAGACAATACATTTAATGTTCAAAGCAAGAAACTTTATTGCTTTTTGTAAATAAACACTCATTCTGAATTTGATGTATCACCTTTTCTTTTAACAAGACTCAGTAAGCATTTGAGAACTGAGGACACTAGTTGCTGAAGTTCTGAAAATGAAATTCTTTCTTGCTTGAATTATGACTTCAAGTGTTCAACAGTCTAGTACTTGAACCCTTTTTACCACAAAGCCGCCCTGTTGTAACACATGCAGAATGTGTCTTGGCATTGTCTTGCTAGAATAAGCAGTCTTTCAGTCTCTCTGAAAGAGACTTCGTCTGAATGGCAACATATGTTGCTCCAAAACCTGTATGTACCTTAATGGGCCCTTCACAGATGTGACAGCTAGCCAAACCGTGGGCACTAACAACCTTATATCATCACAGAAGCTGGCTTTTGAAGTTAGGTATCAAATTCAGAATGAGTGTATATTTACAAAACACAATAAAGTTTTACACAGCATCTCTATTTTTTGGAATTGGGGTTATATATTCAGGTAGAGTGGGGAATTATTTCAATATTAACATTTATCATTTCTCCTTATAAACACTAAAATTAAGGATATAAAGGTAAAATGTTCATAATTGTAAGATTTAGTGCAAAGTTTTAAATACCAGTAAAAATTCATTGATATAAAAGTAAAAATACCATTGGATCCATATCTCCCGCCAGTGTATTATAATAACACATCAGGGATGGCACTGGCCAAGGAAACATTGAAATAAATGAGGCATTGAAAAGAAATCAGCATTCTACTTAATTTAGCATTTATAGGACTTCCACCTACGCTTGAAACAGCAGAGGAAATTGGACCAAATTGAACTCTAAAAAATAAGAGATGATTTCTGTCATGCATATCTCACTATCCATTCAATGAAAGTGATAAAAAGCAAATTGTTTGCTAACAGTAGCCTAGAGGGCTGGTGCAAGAACTCACATACTTGCCTGTATCTTTGTCATGCAATTCCTCCTCAATGAAGACACATTGCCAATTACTCACAAGCACAGATGCATGCATGCACACATGCACAACACAAAAACAGAAAGTCATTCACATTTTTCTTCCTTGTTTCACCATCCCAGCTCAACTGAGAAACAGTGCCATTTTCCTCCCTAACACCTCACTGAAAATTGAACCCCAAGTACCACACTGTCACAAGCCAGAAAGCTGGGACAGGGAGACGAAAGTGAGGCTCATTGAAACAAAGAAAGAAATATATGATGCAATAATAAGTTAGAACATCTGCTGTTAATGACAACAAAGCTGTCTCAGAATAGTGCAGCAATACAACAGATGGACATTAAATTAATACATATACACTATAAAAAGTGTGTGTGTGTGTGTGTGTGTGTGTGTGTGTGTGTGTGTGTGTGTGTGTGTGTGTGTGTGTGTGTGTAATTTAGTGAGAGTCTGACCTGTTCTTTGAGAACAAAAAGTGAGGGCGACTCTGCTGAGTAATTCAGGTTTTGCATATTGGTCCTCATCAGCCAGCACCCAGAAACAGCCCTCTGACATTTCCTGGGGACGAATCTAAAAACACACATCCACAGTTCAGCAAATTTAGTTACCACATGGTTATGTATTTTACAGAATATAGTGGCTACAGAGGGAGATGTCAGTGTAAAGAAAATACATCATCCTATTCATATATTAGTCACATGTTAAAGCTCCAACAAACAGGGTTTGTGCATCTTTTCCAAAGTCAAATTTAAGCACTTTTCAAGCTTTTTCCACACCTTACAGCTGTGGTAAATTGAATATTGCACAGGGATTATTTCACCTCATTACATTAAATCAGATGTTATTGTGCAGTAAAAAAAATGTTTCATGACAGCATTCTACAGAAGAGTGAAAAAAACAAAGGAAAACAACAAAGTTTCATATTTCAAAATGTTAGTGTCACCTGTGTTTTCAAGGATTTCCAGCACCCATACAAACCCTGAAAACACGATTCAAAATGGACTTGCTGCACAAGAGTCCCACTAGTTACAAAAGTTAATATATGCCACAATTAAATTGAATACTTAATTATAATCTTGTGCACTGGTTGAACAGTGCCTTTGTTCAACTTACTGTGGAGAAGTTGGCACTCTCTCCTTGTATCTTTACTCTGAATATTGTAGTTTATTTAAGTTTAAGTTTGCTTGTTACCATGTTCCAGAGGATCCTCAGCAGCTGACAGTAAAGTTGAATCTAAATGTAACATTTGTTTTGGATTCTATGAATCAGCTTACTGTCATATACTGCACTCATCAGGATGGTGCAGTAGAAACACTCACAGACTTGTGTCACTTTTTTGTGACATAAAACATTCTCTGGTCCTTTACTGTAACCCTGCTCATCACAAATGAGTACCTAAACCAAACCTAAAACCAAGTCTTAAACCTCAAAAAGCCCTTTGAACTAGTGGGGTCCTGCATCTTTAAATGAATGCAAGCTCCATTAAGCAATATTTTTTAAATGAACACTTCCAGTAATGTGAAGAGGTTGCTCGTACTGCTGATGTCTTGTAGAATCAACACCCTACTCTTTAATTTTTTGCACCTAATATCAAATGCAGGGAGTCACTGGCAGCACCAAGCTCAGACAGGGCAACTCAAGCTAAGAAACTCATAGGTTGTTTTAAGGACTTGGTGGAGCAGTCAGGCTGACATTTTTGTGAATATTGGACTCAGGGTCTCACTGGAGTTAAGTGAAACAGACTAATAAGATGCCAGTGTGACCCTGTGTGACATTGTACATATGTATGCTGACGACTAACTCGGTAGGTCTAAGAAAGTGACAAGCCAATAGTTTGTTGATGCTTTGCTGCTACTGAGTTGTTTGGGGTCTTCTTGTCTGTCAAAAAAAAGTTTAATCACTGAACTCCAATCATTAAAATGTTTAGTCGCTACTTTCTAAATCTGGCTGAGCTACTCAGCAACAGTCGGAAGTTTGAAATATTATTACTGAAGAAGTTTGAGAACAGCTTTGTCCCAAACAGAACCATATGCGAGGGTCTCATACAGCTGTGCCATAAGTCCTCCTCATGTCCTGCTAAAAGGTTCACTTGGAATTCCAAGTATGTGGTTTAGTTGCTGAACACCTGTACCAATGTTCATCTGAGATTAAATTATTAATCAAACCACAAACTAATATCACTCGTGGCGTGAACTTATATTGCTCTGCAGAGAACATCTGTCAACATCTGCAGAGGCTAAGGCTGCTCTGACAATAGCATCTGATCATCTGTTATTTTCAATTACTTCCGACTTGGCACAGAAGTAGAAAGTTGTTGTTGTTTGATTCTTAGAAAAAACATCTGTACTGTTGAGGTGCTGCCAATAAACATCAGGAAAGAGTGGAACAAAGAGCAGAGAAAAGGGACGATATAAATACCTGGCCTGAATTTTCACTTTCTTGTACCAAACTTTTTGTTAACTATAATCCAGCACAGTGAGAAAGCACTTCTAATATATCTCGGTATACTGTAGATCACTCAATACTGAAATCTGTATTAGTACTTGAGGTGTCACCATATACCAGTATTGAAGATAACAGTTATATTTAAAAAAATTGAGACCAATATATTTTAATTATATACATATGATAACATTATGTAAATAATCAAGCACCTTTTAAACATATTTTATGCTCTCATATCAGTTACAGTTATAGCTAAAGGCTCTGTCTACGCGCCTGCACTCATATTTTGAGTGTAATTAATTTGCCAAAAGAGAGACAAAACGCACAATAAAAGTTCAAGAATAATTTGACTGATAGCATTTTCTTTTTAGCCAACTTTTCCATAGATAACGTAATATTGTTCTTGTGAATTCTTTTAGCCATAACAATCATGTAGTGAAAATCTGACATAGTGACAGCCCTTACTACCAGTATAATCTTCTAAAATATAATGCAATCCAAGTATTCAAGTATTTTTCAAGCATTTTCAATGCACATTTTCAAGATTTTCCAGCACCTTATAGCTGTAGAAAATATACATATAATCAAAATGATAATTTCATTCCTTTTTCACATTAAATCAGATATTATTGTGCTATAAACAACCAAAATTATGTTTTGTGATTGCATTCCACAGAAGACTAGCTCAGACTAGTCTGGCAGGCATGAACTGATGAAGCTTCTTGGATGAGAGGTGAAATGTCTTCAGAAAAGACTTTTAAACAAGTCCAGTTGCTTTCGATTTAATCTTTCCTGAGATTCCACAGAAGGGTGACAAATTAAAGGGAAAAAAAAGTTTTGTGTTTCAGAATGGGTCACCTGTCGGATTTGTCTGTTTCCTGCTTGTTTAATTTCTTTATCTAAAAAAGAATTTCAGTCAGGTAGCACCTTGAAAACACTATATTAAAATTCAAGTGTTTTCGCAGCAGCCATAAGAACCCTGATTAATAAAAAATGGTATCGTATTGAGATGTTTTTTCTATATTACGTCACCCTCATGTATGAAAATAGATGTGGTTAAATATTAGAAACGCTCTTGCTGTGTCTTACCTTGGACCAGTTCAGGCGCTTCATGGAGATCTCAGGCTTGAAGTCCTTCTTGGCCCTAAGGCCATAAGGCAGCACATTGTGGGGAGGGGAGCCTAGAGCACCCCCAAATCCTGGAGGGGGTGGAGGGGGGGCACCAAATGGAGGAGGCACTCCCGGTGGAGGTGGTGGGGCAAGACTGCAAGGTAAAGGAGGCGGAGGAGGTGGAGGAGGGGGAGCTGGTACCCCTGGTACTGGAGGAGGCGGTGGAGGCGCAGGCATTAATGCCTGTCCAGCATGGGTGGAGGACAGACCCACAGGGACAGCTCCAAACTGGACAGGCAGGGGGAAGACAAATAAAATAGAAAAAATAATGCTCATTATTCACAAAGTGTGACAGATAGGGTTTTTCTCTCCAGACTCTGGACAATTAATACATCTGCATCAACTGCAAATGGTAGCCTAAAATTAAATAAATGCTCTTGTAACAACAGTAAATGTCCGGAACAAACACCCATGAGGTGCCCTGAAGCGAGGCACTTAAATACAAGGCTGATTTTTCTTGATTATTATCACCAAATTTCAATCACCAAATCCCAGTTTATTACACTGACAAATACTATCTGTGAAGCCAAAGCATAATACGCTGTAGCTTAAGGCTCCAAAGGACTCCACTGCCTCCCAAAACTATTAAAAACACATTATGAAGTCTTACTGTTGCACTGGTGATTATACATATTACTAAAATAAATTAATTCTGATTTTGATGTCCTCTAGGGATTTACTCATAATCAAAAGATAATGCAATGCCAGCATTATTTTTTAAACCCCCCTACTGCTTTGCTGCGGCTCAAAGGCCAACAAATAAGACTGTGGTTGTACTAGACGTGTGTTAAAGCCATATTCCACCCAAAAATGAAAATTCACTCAATATCTACTCACCCCTATGCTGATGTGAGGATTGGTGAAGATCTTCAGTTCACAAAACAATCCTGGAGTTTCAGCAGAAAACAGGGTTGCAGCCAAATCCAGTACAATGGCAGTGAATAGTGACCACGGATACCATGTTTTTAGTCTGTCAGTCAGTCTGTCAATTGTAGCCTCCCAGGTAGCATGTAAACGTGGCGTTGATGTATCGCGAGACTTCGTATATCTCTTAATGGATGCACGTGTGAAAATATCGCGAGATCTCTTGTGCATCTGGCTCGAGTCTGAGAGGCTACAGTCGACATTTCGGCTAAAAACATGGTGTAAATGGCGTCTTTTGTGGTTAAATTTTAATGTCGCAGCTTGCGGACACTTGGATTACACCACACGAGCAGGATGGAGACATTTTGTGTTTGTTTTGTGTTCTTTTTTTTTACATTTTAACCGCGGTCTCCATTCACTGCCATTGTACTGGATTTGGCTGCAACCCTGTTTTCTGCTGAAACTCCAGGATTGTTATGTGAACTGAAGATCTTCACCCATCCTCACATCAGCATAGGGTTGAGTACATATTGAGTGAATTTTCATTTTTGGGTGGAATATGGCTTTAATGTGTATAACTAAATCAAACATTATTTAACTTTAAAATATAGCTGGACTTGGTTTTAGTATAAATTGATCTATTTAACAGTGCTAAGATTCAAAATCCTTATCACTGCTGTATAAACTCAATTTATATTCCTTTATCTAGGGCAGAAGTGAGAACCACCCAATAATCGTAATTTAATTCTAGAAATAAATAACAAATAAACTAATTCCACATACCAAGAAGGCAATTTCAGATAAATAAATTACATTTTCATAGTGTTTACGGAGCTAAAGAGGTTTAACCTTTTTAAATCAATATGTTTTTGCAGTGGCGGTTTTTTTAGTCTAGTTTTCACAAATGTTTTAAAGTGATTTTTGTAAATATTACTTGGTTACAGAATATTTTTCTAATAAGGGATTTTTTTAGAATGTGGAGCAGTGCTCAAAAAACTTTCACATTCACATTTCAAGGGGAAAAAAAGAAAAATGACTGAAACTGGGCAGGAAAAAAACATGGAAGCAGGCAAGCTATAGCGTCTGCCAAATGTGTAGCACAGTATGCTTCCCTCTCCAACACCGCTGTGCTACGAATAACGGAGGCGTGCTCTCTCAACCATCCAGCAGAGGCCAAATGCTCATAAACCGTCCACATTCTGTCCAGAACATACCCACAATAATTTGTTTTTTCCAAAGCTAAAAATCAAATGTTATAACCAGAGCTACAAAGCTTCGTAAATTGTATCATACAGAGCAAATGGCTTATTGATCCACGCACCAGTTTTAGATTAAAGACGCACACTAAAGGTCAGCCCTGGGCCCCTACTCTGCCACCGCCTCTGGAGGGAAGAACACCTTTGCTGAATTAACAAGTGTGGTGCGTGCATATTGGTGAGAGTTGGACACAGACAGACAAAGACAGCGAGGAAAAAAATGTGCGTGTATGTACCCACACTGGCTAAATGTACAACTGTCATTTGAACCAAGGTACTATTTGAGTATTCATTCTGTGTTTGCTCTCTCAAATTGAAAAATTATCAGGAAAATAAAAAGGAAGTTCTCTTTCCCTCTCTGAGTGTGTAGTTATCTTGCAGTGCCAGGGCGTGGGAGCAACTCTCTGGAGTGTTGGGGGTGGGGGTGTGGGGGGGCAACGAGGAGTGGCCCAGTAGTGAGGTTGAAGGGGGTTGTCAGAATAAATTGCTTTTAGAACAATTTCCTCTTATGGGATAAAGATCAGAGAATCCGAAATGGCCAACATGGAGGACTGGTCAGTGTTCTCATTAGACTTAGTGTCAGCTAGCCAGTGGAGCAGCCTTCATGTCAGACCAAACTGTAGGCTCCAGTGGATAAAAAACCCACTACCCCATCCACACACCCCCATCCCAAAAATAAAAAGAACATCTCGTAATGGAAAGTAAGAAAAGAAAGTTGAATCATTCTATGCTAGACTGAGAGAGTTTGCTGAGTAACCAAAGACAGTGTTTTCTCACATCCCTTAAAAAGTGGAAAAATGTAAGACCCTAGTGTCCAAAAATGAGTACTGCAGTCCAAATACTGAACTGGTGCCATAAACAGTACATTAAAAGGTGTATTTAATACTCAGTCAATGGTTGGATTGAGATGTTCCCCACAACCCCTCCTCCCCAGACTCAAAGTTCAGGCAGTTTGGCTGCAGATTGCAACAGGACAAGTGCAACATTTCATTTTGACATGGACAAGTGAAGATGAGTCCTACACTGTAAGTTGATCAGCTGTTACAACTGTTAATTATCTGTCAATGTAAAGTTCAGTGAGTGTATGCCAAACTCCATTAACTAAACTGATTAAATAAATATTAAGTAAATATATTACATATTTTCTCCATTCTCCACAATTTACAAATTGACATTAAAAGCAAAAATGTACAGGTCACGTACCTGGGACCTGAAGGCCTGCAGCTCTGCTTGGAGTTCAGCTATTTTTTCATTACACTTCACCAGCTGAGTCTCTGCCTCCTGTCTGCCTACAAACTCTTCGTCAAACTAAAAAGAGAAACACATATCCAAATTAATCAAACAAGCACACATTGATATTGAATTAATGCATCTTGGAATTAACATAAGCAGCATTTGTTAAAATTATTTAAGCCTAATGGTGTAATTATCTTATATAATCAACATTCATTTTACCTTGATTGCCTTCATTTACTGATTGAATTTTAACCGTGTGTCATAAACCCATTCATTAATAAAAGCCCTTTAAGTAGCATACACACGCCAATCAGCGCACCCATCCTTCTAATCAGGCTCTACAACCTGCTGCTACTCCAGCGTCAATTAATCACAACAGCCAATCCATTTGACCTCACACATTTCACATTTTATCAATCATCTACAGTGATAATGGAAGAGAGCAATTTTTTCTACATAATTGTTCTTACACTGAAAAATCTAGGGCACCTGTATAGTTATTTACAACAAGAACTCTTTACCTCGCAGTACAAAAATGCATTACAGTGCTCAAATTCCATATTACAATCAAGGAAAGCAATCAGTCCAATTATTATTTTATAGCAAGATGTCATATCCTGTTCATATCCAAGGCTCATTTTAAAAAGACACATTTTTCCTGTTTTTGGAAAAGACTCAGGGAGCATTTTAAATTCATGTAATTTTCTGCTAAGCAATGACTGCTCATTTACAGTATGTTTGGCTCTGATGTTACTGCTATGATCTGGTGTTTTTTTATAACACAAGCCCCCAGGAATTGTCAGCATTATGTTAACTTCACACTGTTAGTGTTTTATTACCTGAATAGATATTATTTTATAGAACAAACTTGAATAAATACCAGCATGCCTTAGTGGGTTTTGTTTTGGCCAGGTAGTGTAGTGGATATGTAGTGGGATGAAAATCTGAGTTGCTTTTTTGTCAATACTTGCCTTCTGTGCCAGTTCTGAGGCTCTTTGTTCATGCTCATCAATTCGAGCCTTATCCACACACACCTCTGAAAACAAAAGAACAGAATGGAAATCAGTTACATTTTATCTATAGCATTTCATCTATAATGTAAATAAGCTGCCAAAAGTGTGGGACTTGCCTAAGAGGTGGCTGAAGTCCACATCTAGGCGCTTGCGGTAACTGAAGTCTGGGTCAGTGCCACTTCGGTGGAGCACTATTTGAGACACACACTCCTCAATGATCTTGAAGTACTGGGGCCTGAGATTCAGGATAAAGAAAGTCAGTAACAAAGACAGAGTGGCAAACACACACATATATATATATATATATATATATATATGTACACACACACACACACAGGGACATATGGTATATCCC
The DNA here is from genome assembly GCA_027495735.1 of Lutjanus campechanus. NCBI lineage: Eukaryota > Metazoa > Chordata > Actinopteri > Lutjaniformes > Lutjanidae > Lutjanus > Lutjanus campechanus. The sequence goes on from JAJHUR010073446.1 coordinate 40,551, forward strand.
AACAATTTCCAAAAAAAGTTTTAGGACTGAAATGTAAAATTAATGATTTCACCGATGGAGTTTGATCAGTCGGTTGGTTTGGAGCGGGCAATATTTGGCTTATACAACAGTGGTGTCCTGTCAGAAAATGTTCTCTGATGGTAAAGTAAAGCTGTGAAAATATTCTAAATATAGCGTAAATTTCAACTGATGTTCGTTTTTATAGGATAAATACTGTACATCTAGTTGCTGACTCTGTCCACAGCAGTACATTGTCTAGCTTCCCTGCTAGTGCCCCTCCCTGCTTCTGTGAACGGAGGCCATGCTGACCAGCATCTACTGTAATACACAGACTACCAATAAGTACCTCACACAACCCCACTTGAAAAAATCTAAACTATCCCTGTAATGCTGCTGACATGAGAATCAGGTTGATCCACAATTCTTACCCATCTTTTTCCAACACCCCAACCCTAATAACACCTCCACCTATTTAAAAGAAAAGGGGTGTATACAACAATAATAGGTATGGAAAATTTTAAAGAAGAGACATTTAACAAAATAGGAATGATGGGGCTAAACCGTTCTAAGTAACAGATAAATGGAATGTATTCCATACAAATATGGCAAATCAGAACATTTTTACCTCTATTTTAATTGCTTATGTACTGCTATTTTTTCAGGATGTAAATTTGAATTGATGCTAAATAAAAAACTCTTCATTGTTGGGACTGGAATATGACAAACACGAGGCACATGCTGATGTTCTCAAGTCTAGGGTCTTTTGTTTTCTTCACAACTATCAAAACTTAAAAATACCCATTCATACACCACTTACACTTTAATGTTAGAACTATTTTGATGATACTGAACAATGGGGAATACATGCCAGCCTATTAGCGGTTGCAGAGTAATTGTAGTTAAATTGTTTCAAATGGCTCTGCTGAATACAATGATCACAGAATAACCAAGAGTACACCACAATAAGAAAAAGGAGATATTATAATACAACAACTGCTGACATGCAAGGATGGGAGCCACAGTGCTACTGCAAGTTAAAGAGAAAGTGTCCGTTTGATCTGCTCATTATCTTACAACAATGCCGCTGAGAGTCTAAATCCCTTCTACACGAAATCATTAACTAATACTTTGAGACTCATAAACAGTGATAAATCAGGGACACTGCCTATCACCTCTTCCTAAAACAATAATGAGACAGGATCTGACATAATGAATACCATGTCTATGATTCTGATGATGAGCTGCACAGTGGAATCATTGTTTGAATGAAGATAAAAATATTAACACTCAAATGGAATAAGGCGTGTTGTCAGTCAAGCTCCTACTGTTCCTTTCATTACTCCGTGACTTTGGCACCCCTGTGTAACAGGGGATTATATATTCTTGACATCAAGGATACCAAGAAATAAATAAATAAAGATCACTATATCAGTCAGTCGTGGGATATACAGTGCATTAATATGATCACATATAGATATGATGTGATATGTGCCAATGGTGAAAATTAATGATATCAAGAGTGCAGAACAGCCTGAGGAAAACCTGAGGAAAGCAAATGATTTAAAAAAAATACTTACTAACTAAAATACTAACTAAAAACAGACTGTAGAGCTACACCATATGGCATGAGAATGTGTGGAAAATATGCAATCATCTATGTCAATAATCCACACATTTTGATTGAGCTGAATTATCACATTTCTAACGATAATTAATATGCAGTGCGTACATGGGTGTCTGTGTTCTTGAGATTTGCCTTTGAGAGTCCTCACACGTTTATAAGAAAAAATTTTTAACTTAAACTGAAAAACAAGTCATGTCAACTTCAGTCCCATTATTATCAAATGCAAAATATGTAATATGGTTTCTAATATCCATATCTGCACCCAAGCAGATCAGACAACCTTCGTCCAAAAGACCAAAAGAAATCCTGCTTGTATGACAGATGGAGCAATTGACCCTGCCTAAGTCCTGACCCTTTTTGTTCTGGCAGAACTTCTGTCAACTTTCTCCCTTCCTGTTTCCTGCACTTAGATATGCTATGTGGTAGACTTGTCTATATTGGCAAGCGACAACCAAATATTGAAACTGGTTAAAATGTTGCTGAGGAATGTGTAAAAGCCACATTTAGTAATCTTAATTTAGCTAATGTTAGCAAAATGTTAGCTAAAAACTAGCAAGCTAATGATTGATGTAGATTAGCCAGCTAGTTGGCTTGCGTTTTGCTAACAATAGGTATTAGATGTAACTAGCTAGCTAACAAATAATGTATATTAAAGAATGAGAGAGAAAAAGCACCAGACTTAATATTGGAGCAGAAATCACTTTTACTACTCTTACTATTACTTTACAGACTTGGCAACATGCCCTCCTGACAGTGATTTGAGGCAGGCTTGTAAATATCCCTATCAGTCTTTTGTCCTAAAACAAACAATGATGGCTAAATTTTATTCTTGTTTTTGTTTTGTTTTGCTGTTTTTTTTCCTTTTTTTTTTGTATCGAATTAGTTATCAATAATCAATTTTTGAAGCAATGGGTCCTTGATTTCATTTAACAGAATCCAAAGCAGGCTTCTCACTTCTAGTCAGCAGTTTTAAGTAGTAAGAGGTTAGCTGGACATGCTAACATTAGCAAGTTAGTGCAGACAAACACAGTTTAGTTCATTCCTTACAGTTTATGCTTTTGTAGTTTTGATTTTGGAAATGCTTATAAAAGGCACCACTTTCCCAACTCTTTAGATACGGCATATCACTCTTAATGGAGCTCAATGCACACTGCCTAAACTTGGGGCGAAATACAAAGCTTTAAAGGCCTGCCAGGCCTGCGGTGCCTAGTTACAGTTGCTAAGCTATTATTGGACAGCTATTACTTGGTTTCAGTGGAGGGTTTGGCAAATGGTCAATTGACTAATTGGTTCTGCAATATAGTCCAATGACAGAAAATAAATTATAATGTTGAATTATTGCTGAATAAAGCAGAAATTATATAATGTATAACTGCTACTGCAATCTATGGAGTTCAACAAGAAGATAAATAAAGAAGACTGTGCAGTCTAGACATGCCTTGGTCAGTGAGAAATGAACACAGGAGGTGGTGGGGGTTGTCTGGGAGTACAGCAAATATTCTTATGCAGTTATTAATATTTACAAAATAGATGGCGCCAGTGTTGGTATCCATAAAAACACAAACGTTAATGTGTCATAATAATTTCAGATGGAGGAAAATTAATCACACAGAGCCAGAGGAGAGAGCCACACAGTTTAGGTGTTGTTTTTGGGTGGGAGAAAAACTGCAGGTGATGCATTTCATATTCTTCAGATTAGAGCTCCATCTTTTGATCAAGCCAAGGTTTAACTCACACCCAGCTGTGAGTGAACCAACATAAAATAAGCCTTTGAAAAGTACCATTAATAGGAGATGAGAAATACTCTGGAGCCATGGTTGCTGTAGATGGCTTGAAGATGAAAGAGCGAGCATTCTCTTTGTTAGCCAATGTCATTGAGAGGGTTTAAGGCAGAAGGAGTGAGACCTCCACAAAACATAAGCTCTTCAGCAGTGTACATCATTAGCAGTGTTCAAAAGGTGCTTTCGCTTTGCTTGTGTGTACATTTGTCTAAGATATGAGATTAAAATGTTATATGTCAGTCATCATTATTATCACACAAAAAACCTTAAGTTATATTACTGTACACATGACACTGTCTATAAAGACAGTAATAGAGCTAATGAATAGAGCTGAGCAGAATCACAGAAAAGTCCCAGACATACAGGGAGACGCTGCGGGTACATGAGGGAAGAGCATAATGAATCAAATAAAAAAGGAAAACAAGAAAATGGCTTGCTTCATTACACTTAACATAATTAACATTTTGTGTGTGTGGGTGGGTGTGTGTGTGTGTGTGTGTGTGTGTGTGTGTGTGGTGCTGATTTTTACCTGACCAAGTAGTCATTGCGTATAAGCATCAGGTGCTGCAGTATAGAGAGGAAATAGGGCTCTGCACTGCTGTCCTTCACCATGCTCTGCACAATACTGAACACATCCCCCGCATCAGTGCAGAGAGTCAAGGACTCATACGTAAACTGAAACACTGCATTTTTGTATTAATAAAGTAAAAGCTTCTGAATTTTTTTTAAAAAAAGAATCAAGTGTAGGAACAACTGACCTCAATGCCATGAATGTTTCAAATGTATATTAGCAACATTTATAAGAAACAGAAGCATGTCACTCTAAGGATTCAGAGTCTGTATGCATGATAAAAAGGATATTCCAGCTCGCTCTTGATGTCTTCCAACCTATGAGAGAACTCTATCATGTCCTCCTCTTTGTGCTCCTCAAATACCCTTAGCTGAATGTCAAGGGCCTCATTCCTGATGGTTGTCAGTTGCTACAGATGGATTATGGTAGAAAAAGAACAAAGGGTAAAACAGATTTAAAGAGATAAAGAATTAAGCAAAATAAATCAGAGAGAATGGCTTAAGAGCCTCTGCGACATCAGCACCAAAAGGGAAGCGTCAAGCTCAGGTAGAGACAAGGAGCTCATTCTAAACGCTATTACTCATCATGATAAACAGGTGAGGAGACCAGCTCCTCGCTTTAATTTATTTGTTTTCTTGGCAGCTCCAGCAACATTGTTTACAACGGATAAACATGTTAGGTAGATGGTATAAAAGCCAGCAGGAAGATTATTAGCCCAGGCACTAGAAACTTTATTGGTTTCTGGGTGCTGGCGCAGGCAGAGGACGTGCAAACTCTCCTCTGTGTTTCATAAATTATTTGCTGGAGCAAATCTACAATATTTCACTGAAGTGGACAACTCATTTAAATATTAATACAAGGTGAGTGTGAGTTTGTATGATGTGTCTATGTGTGTGTGTGCGTGTGTGTGGCTATGTTGTGCTTACCGGCAATATCTCTTTCAGGCCACAGCGCATAAATTCATTTCTGATGTGCAGCCTGAAGTCCAGCTCATCAGGAGATGTTACTAGTGCATTGATGAGCTGCATGCATGCTACCTGCAACAGGAAGGGTTCACAGAACAAACAGAGAGTGGAGGAGAGAGATGGAGAGAGAAGAGTGAGAACCAGAGAAAGAGGAGACGGACTTCTTCTTCCAGAAGTTGATGAAAAGCATGCCGGCATGCATTCTAAATGAGTTATGTCCCTTGGAAGCAGAGGACCATAACTAATGCATGTCTATTTTCTCCAGTCACCAACTAGGGGGGCTGATTTTAATATTAATGCAACAACTGCAGACCCATACACACAAAACTAACTAACAGTCAATTTAAGGGCAAACTCGCTCTTTTGGAAGCTGTTTTTCACTCCCCTCTGAGTCTGGTTTACTGCACAGGGATCGCTGCATCCTGTGACTCTTCAACTTGCCGGGCAAACACGGACAGAAAAATCAATTATTGATCAGTAAAGCAATCCACTCATGTGTGAAAAGAGGGTATGGCAATTCTAGAGCCCAGGAAAGATATTCAGATGTTTTAAGGTTCATTGTCAATTCGATGGCACACTCTTGTTTTTGCCTTAGAACTTAATAATTGCCTATTTTCGAAGAACTATCTTATAAGTAATTAGGGCTGACCTGACATCAATGGTCAAATCAGTGTTTGAATTTTTTTTTGGCTGCACCAAAAAAGACACAAAATACTGATAAAGACTGAGAAATGTAGCCCCTATTTTGTGTTTAATTAGTGTCAAATCCACCACAAATTTAAACCAGGTGCTGAGGACTCGTCTCCTCTCCTTCTCTCTCTTAGAGATGAAGTGGAACGAAACTTTCATGTCATGATTTTAGTGACCAACGTTATCAGTATTATCACGGTTTTGTTAAAATGTGATGAAACTGTTCAAAAATTACTGATAGACTGAAATCATTTCACAAAGTTTTATGTTGTAAACCTCTCAGTGATATAAAATGGCACCCTGTCCTTTGTAATTTCAGTGTATTCACTGATGCAAAACAAACCTGCTGCGATCTAGAGATGAAATGGTATGAAAATTTATTATCACAGTTACGGTGACCAAAATTTTCAGTTCTCATTATTGCAGTGTTGATAAAAGGCACTGAAAATGCTACGTCTGGGGGACTGTTGCTAACTTTGATTGAAGCTGGACAGTATCAAGATAAATAAATGTTTAAACTCTAACACTAATTGTTTGGGATTTTGCTGCAGTTTACTGTGAGTCTGACTATTATTTCATTTGTAGTTTCATACCTACTCTAATTAGATTCATAATTAAAAGGATAGCAAAGTATTTAAGTAAATTGACTCCAGATTTGAGGAAAGTGTGAAAGTTTGTGTTAAGGACAGCCCTAATTATAATACAGGTAGTTAATATAACATATTATAACAATTATTTGAATATTTTCCTGCCTCGTACATATCCTTTGGTTTAAGTATAAACAAATTAATTCTCAGTAAAATCAATATGCAGAGAGTTGAAACTTGCTGGCTTAAACATTACATAACAGCAATATACTTTAGATGCTATCTTAGTATTTGAATTCTGAATTCCAGCTTGTCATACATCTTAATAATTTATCTATCTATATTTAACCACCAACAAAGAAAATTTCAGCATCTTTGATTCTGGTCCCCTATGTGTCTGTTTACACTTATTGTCTAAATGCACACTTTCCTTAAGCCAAAGGCTGCCAGGGGAGACGGTGTATAAATGTAGTCAAGGAGGAAAGAAAGCCTTTGGCCACACATTGCAATGGTTTAGATAACAGTATCTGTGCTTTAATAATGCATGGCGTTAAAAGGAAAATGTGCTGTGTATTTGGAAGTGGGAAATAATAAAAAAGCATCAATAAAAAACGACTAAGTCCTCATAATATACAAAGGGCTGCATTTGTAGATGGGTTTTGTGTATTAAAAGCCTCTGTATTAAGGAAATTCTGGCTCCCAGTTCACCCCCTCTATTTTCCCCTACCATTGCTTTGCTACAGTTTTGTACCTGTCAAAGGTGGTTCCAGCAAACCGAATGCAAATGCTACAGATAATACTACAGGGGGCCAAAAAGATATCATCTTTTAATTAAGTTTAGCATTGGTCATTGCATACGCAATACGAAACAACCAAAGGAGGAAACGCTTGTACATGAGTTTTATGCTCATCGTGTGTGAGTGTGTGAGGTAGTTATTGGATGAATGATCACTCTCTTCACAGCCCTCAGCTACCAATTAAAAATGCAGGCAACATACTTTAATCACGAATTACATTACTGTGACACAAACCGATGCTGTCTCTGTTTCAAACAGCCCATATGCAATATCTCAAGTGTATGTATCAGCAGGGAGACGAGACATCTGAAAGATTATGTCCACAAAGAAAGGGATTATCTGAAAAAGGGAGTGCATAAGATGATGAAATGGGCAATGTGCATGGACAGGTAAAAACATCTCAGACTATAAAGTGGGTGAGACAGGATTCTGAGGTCAGAATATATTAACTTTGGGTTCAGGAAGACTATGAGAATGGGACAGCTTTTTATAGATTAGAGAAATCTGTGGTTTTATTATTGCTTTTAATTGTGTTTACTTGTTATTATTTTTCTTGCAGCTGTTATTGTCTTTTTATTGTATAATGAAATAATTCAATATAGCTTGTTTTACAGCTAATTAGTAGACGTTCTGGTGCCTTAGATGCTAACAGTGTTATCATCCATCCATCCATTTTCTGTAACTGCTTATCCGTGAGGGTCGCGGGGGGCTGGAGCCTATCCCAGCTGACTTTGGGCGAGAGGCGGGGTACACCCTGGACCTGCCAGTTCATCACAGGGCTGACACATAGAGACAAACAACCACTCACTCCCACATTCACACCTACAGGCAATTTAGAGTCACCAATTAACCTAGTATGCTGCATGTCTTTGGACTGTGGGAGGAAGCCGGAGTACCCGGAGAGAACCCACGTGGACACAAGGAGAACATGCAAACTCCACACAGAAAGGCCCTGCCGGCTTGGGGAGTCGAACTCAGGACCTTCTTGCTGTGCGGCAGCAACAGTACTATCAATAAATGGTTATTAGAAATCCCAATTATGGAAGATATTTATCTTAACAGAGCATCTAACATCATTACACAATGATTACTGTATGTTCTTACTACTAAAATCAACACGTTCTAAACTGCTTTGTTACTTCACAGTTTTGTTTTTCCCTAAAATGCAGTTAACATTAATGTATAAAATACTGAATAATACAAGAGTACAACAAATATAAGCAGTATATATAGGTGCTTTCAATGCTGACAATACTTAGTAACCGGATTTGACTTAAAACAAGTGTGTAACTAAAAAATACTTGACTATAAGAAAAAGATACAAAACATTGAACACAGTGTGGCTGTGATATGTTAAAAGGGTCAACTTTCTACAGGCCCTGCATATTTCGTTTTAGAAAAATCTACGGGAAATAACAAGGTGTCAGTGTCTGTACATGTACTTTGCACTTACTTGTAATTGAACTGAGCGATCTCGCAGTCCCTGCACGATGGGACTGAACCTCTCGATGGCTCGCCATTCCCCTGCTGTGGTGATGGCTTCAAGGACCTTTTCCAAACTAAATGAGAACATGAAATGCATGAGCGAACAATCGGAAAAAATGAAGAAATGCGTCCATTTAAAGGGATTTTGACCATGAGCTCTCTCCTATTCCACTGTATCCATGGCTCTGCTCTTGTCAATTTGACCCAAGTGGATGGGCTTTTCCTGGGGATTTCATCACCTTTCATCACCAAGGCTTAAGACTTGACACTTGAGAAGGATTGTGATGTTAATTTAAAATGCATGATGAATTCAATAATTAATTAATTTCAAATTGTAGATTCAAACTACTGAACTGCACATATATTACAGTTGAAAATGCATACTGAATTACTTTTTTAAAATGACTCCTAATATCTAGCTTCACACTGCAGTCACTTCAAATCTTTCAAGTTGGTCTCCCTGACAATGTTTTCTGTATCTTTACCAAAACAAGACTAACACCTTGACTGTACTAGGCGGTACTGCCATGTGCTCTTTTGAGAACGACATTGGCACTCACAAAAGTCTGAATCACAGGCCCTTACTCTAAAAATTTAACTCATTCAACTCACACAGACATTGTGGCAGTTCAGCCATTTGGTTGTTTTATGTTTTACCTTTGAACACAATGCCCTTTTCATGATAACTGAGAGTAAATAATGGACAGTAAAAGAGCAATTATCACTGGAATCATCATTTTTAAAGCATAGTCACAAGCTCAGGTAGAGTTTTAATTGTGTGAAATGAAAAATATTCGTCAACATTAGAAAATCAGTAACAAATAGATATGTTGACAGAATGAATGAAGCCTGAACATACGTGTTCTCTTCGCCCACAATGCAGATGGCTGACAGCAGCTTTACCACGTCAGTCATCATGGCAGACTGGGTGGGATCAATGGCTCTTGCCAGTAGCGCAAGACTTTTCTCCTCCCCCAGGATTCGATCCAAGCCATACTGCAGTAAACACAAACCCAGATAAGCTGTAATTCAGAACATTTGCAAGAACAAGAATACAGTGTCATGTGAGACAGTAGAACCACAACCTATTAAGAACACAAGTGAAAAAAATGAATTGAATGACAATGTAGTTATTTACTTGATGATGGCAATTCAGTTTAATCTACTGTTTGTGGTTCATTTGTGCAGAGAATCAATCCATCAATGACTGTATTTTTTAGAAAATAAAATGTCCAGTACAAATAATACATTGAAATTAGTTTAGTCTTTGTTGAGAAATGAAAGGGACATTTATTTCACCAAGAAAGGCATCACAAAGATGTTTCTTCTCACTTTTGTTGTGATCTGAACAATTTTAAAAACTGTTTGGTATCTGGTATTTGGTAGCAACACCAAAGCATTACTGAGCACTTGAATGATTCTGTTTGTCTGTTCAATGTGGTTTTTATGCATCTGAAGAGACATTCAGCAAAACTAAGTTATGTGCTGTTCAGATCTTGTCCTTGTATCTGAATAGTTAGAAAGTAAACATACAATGTAGCTATTTCCGCCTAAGAAATATTCCCCTATCTTTAGCTTTAACTGTTCATACAATCGATGGCTTCACAAAACATACTTCATGGCAAAAGCACAGTCATCAAAAGTACTCAAGCGCTTTTGTCCTGAAAAAAATCTAAGGTTGCTGAATTTCCAGAAATAAAAAAAAGACACAAAGCATCAGTCCTAAGAACATAATTGACAGTGCTCAAGCAGCAGCATTTGTCTATCCATCACAATTTAAAACACACATATCCATTTTTTTAACAAACAGGTGTCTGTAAAATTTGGAAAACATGGCAGATATTCTAAATCCCCAACACCATTGTTGACATATTCAGTGTACAGTGTAAATACTGACCAGAATTGCCAGTAGGTACTGAGAAAGCAATGAAAATTAAATTTAAAAAAACTGAGGTATACAGTTGAACTTTGTGCTTTCACAGTAAATATATAGTCAAATGTATATGGTGATATAAGTTTTCTAGATACATTTAAGTTATTCAAAGGGACATCTGACAGTGTGGCAACGTTTAGTATTACATTATCATGTCATTGGTAACAGACAATAGAAAATATGCAACTGTGTGACTTGACACAGGAAGGCAGAAGGAAAAAAAATGCTGCACTGACAGCTGGCAGAGAACACCTGTCTTCTTGGCATTGTGGGTACATCCCATCCCAAGATGCCTCTCTAGCCAGGGAAAGGTCTGGGCTGACAGAGAGGCCTACGGGTAAATGCTGGCGTCTGGCGCCTGTTGAGACGCAGGATTACATGAGACCTTACAGCACACTTTGTGCCAGAGCGGCTGTATATCCATCTCCGCTGGGTTTTAGCTCCATGTGGCAAGAGTTTTTTTTTTTCTCTATAGCTACTGTAGACTAACAGCACGCAAGGAGGAAAAGCTGAAGCATCATGAAAGAAATGATACTTCAACAGAACATAGTTTTATGCACAAGTACTTAGGCCTGGACGATGATTCAATACTACTGTCTATTGACCTTAAGTGGAATTAATATGGTCATATTCTTTTTTTTAGTTTTGCTAAATTCAGTTCGTTACAAATTGCTAAACCTGTAATTAAACAATAACAAAAATGAGTTATGAAAGTTTTTGGAAAGTTCCACACTGACTGACAGTGATTCATTGTACTTTCAGGTGCATTAAGAGGTAGACTACACATGACAGTGTGTCTGAAGAAAATCCAGTTACCAGACTTGCTGGCAATACTTAAATTAGAGCAGTGAGAGCTGCATGTCATTTTCAGTACACTTTTGGTTAATTGCTCTGCCCTACTTTTTATGTCTTTGGAAAACACCATTTTGTTTCTTTTGCCTCTATAAGTGATTTTTTTTTCACTGTAACACTTAATTTGTGTTGAAGGACTGTTTGTGTCCCTTTATGTCTACAGCTCAAACTGTGCTATGGCTTTTTAGACCAAATAGTCCCAAGAGCTAAGGAGTCCCAGGAACTCAGCCGAGGAGCTAATCTGTAGCTAAAAGTCTATTTTACAAGATGCTGTTGCATTTCGAATGCAGAAGAGGCAACAGAAAAAGATTATGCAAAAAGACCAACATTTTGAAAATTACCACTTTGTTTTAAACTCAATATTCACACATAACAAAGCAACAGAAACACCCTATTCTGAGATTTATGGTTATTAATTTGTGCTGTAGTACTTTACCACATTGAAACAACAAGCAAATGAAGTTGTCTCTCGCTCACTCTCTTGATGGCATGTCTTTGCCTAATGTACACTCATTTTAGTAGTTCTTAAGCCAGTATGAACCTCAGAGGACTTTGTGCAGGCCAGAAACTTTAGATCTGTGTAAATGTGTCAAACAGTGTCATCCAGATTGCATCAGTACATTAGTAAAACTCCATTCTATTGGCTCAGCATTGTTGTGATGCTGCTCGTCTCCTCCACTGGTCATGTGCCCTTTATGATCGAAATCCCAGGTGCCTTATTTGCTAATTGCATGAAAACACCAGATGTTGATGGGATTAAAATTACCCTTGGAGATCAGACTGGAACTCTAAATACAGGAAGTTCTGTCTGACAGTTTTTCCCCCAAAGGGCAAAAGGACAAACTTTCCCTAAAACTAGGATGTATTCCCTTATAACATTAATGTAGGAATAGCACGATTCTGATACTGGGGATCCTTTGTGGTAGTACACCCACCACCACATGTGCTCCTTTAATCAGAAGTTCATCATATCACAAACACTCTGAAATAAAGTTAATATGAGCTGCTGCCAACAACACTAAAAATAATAAGAAATAATAACAAAACTATAAATGATTAATGAGATCAGTCTTTTACTGATTCAAGAAAACACTTTGCTGACTGAGTTTTTGATCGACAACTACTCTGTACATAATAATAAAACAAATTTAAAATTAACTGAAATTGATAACTTGCTGTCCAAACAAAATGAATAAACATCATCAAATGAGTTTACTCAAAAAATCTGTTGTGATTACCTTATTGTTCATGAAGGCTTTGAGACACTGGACAACTTTATGTTGGTTCTTTTTGTCAATCTTCTCTTGCCTAGACACAGAAGAGAGCAATGAGGAGCAGATAACCTCTAATATACAGCATAAAGAATACAAACTAGATTTAAAATTTACATTTGCATATACAGATGAAGAAAAAATGTGAGTAAAAAACTGAGCACTTTTCAAGCCGTTTCAAGCGTTTCCAGCACCTTACAGCTGTGGTAAATTACACATTTATATACATATACTCAAATTTCACTTTTTAATCACATTAAATCAGATTTTGTTTCACAAATTATGTTTTGCAATTACAATTTCAAGCACTTTGTCCAAAATCAAGCACTTTTTAGACCTTGAAAGCACAACATTAAAATGTAAGTATTTTCAAAGATTTCAAGCACCCATGCAAACCCTGAAAATAATTATAAAACAAATTAAAACACTAAAAGATTCTATTAACTTTACCAGTGCCAAATATATATTTTTTTGTTATTAGTAAATGTGTACGTTACAATATTCTGTTAAAATGGCTAAAGAAGATGAAAATATACATCAAAATACCAAATATACACAACTGATTGACTATGTGTTATTTGTTAGAATTGACTGTGCGAATAAACACATAATTATAGGGAGATCAATAAGAGTCTGCAAAGGAATGCATGAACTTACTGTTTCTTGAACAGCAACCTTTCCAAAATGTCCAGCAGCAGCCCAAGACCCTCATGGCCGAAGCTTTGCACCCAGCTGAAACAACAACCATTAAATCAATATCACAACAGTGTATGACTGACAACTGACAACAACTTTCATACTCATCAACCACTGTGGAAACCTTTAAGACAGAAAAACACATGTAGAGTTCAGTCCTTTGTGCTGAGGAGAAAGGCAGCAGCAGGAAACACAGGATTACATGTCTGACGAGACAAACTGAACAGCAATATGATATACAGAGGGAGATGTCAAATGGAGAGCACACTCAAGACACAGTAAACACTATACTTATTTATATATGTATATATAGTATAGCTTGACTAATACTGAATTTTTGAGGATGATACCTTTTTTTACATAAACACATAATAAAAACAAACATCTCTGATAACGATTTTAAATTTGTTAAGACATAACTACGACCAATGTACCAAGTGGAATATTACAATTTCAGTAACACAATTACATATTGCTTACACTTTTAAGCTGAAATGTAGGTACTGTATGTATAGGGGTGCTGCTAACGATTATTTTCATTATTGATTGGTTGTTTGGTTGATAAAATGTCAGAAAATGGTGAAAAATGTTGATCACTGTTTCCCAGAGCCCAAGATTACATCCTCAGATGTCTTGTTTAGTCCACAGCCCAAAGATATTCAGTTTACTGTCACAGAGAAAAACAGCTAATTTATTTTTTTCTGAAAAGATTATTCAAAACAATTAATTGGTTATTAAAACAGTTGGCAAAAACAATAATAGTTGAATAATTATTGCAACCATACAATAATAATCTTCATCTGTGAAGAAAAATAATTACGCTACCATAAAATGCTAAGAGAAAGAATCTGTGCTTGTTCTCAACTAAATATACAAAAAATGATGAATGAGAAAGTCAGAAAGCAATCTGTAATTGTTTATCCAATTTTTGCTGAGCAGGTAGCTTTATTTAATCTGTGTTTTCTCACTGTATATACACAGTAAAACTCTAGACACTATCCTTGGATAGTCTCACACAAGCCCGACTCTCAAAGTGATGTAATAATAACAGTACCAATAATAATAATAATAATAATAATAATAATATTTTCAAAAATCTAATTTGGACATGTATAGAATTCAAAACTATAAAAACACCAATAATACTTTTTAAAGGCCTTGGTACACTGGCATTGATCTTCTGAAAGAAGAAAGAAAAATGGCAAAAAAGAAAAATCATAATGCAGAGTAAGGAGTTTTGGTGCCAGGGGGCAAAATTAGATTCTTATGGAAGTTATACTTGTATGAAGCAAGTGGCATTTGTGAGTTGTGCCTCTCCAAAGGAGGTTCAGCAAGGTCACAGTGCTGCATCAAATAAGCTATAGCAGGATCGAATTTTCCTGCTGCTCTTTATGTGAAAGTTGATTTTCAACACATCTTATGGAGAAGGTGCCTTTGATGGATTTCAGGGACTGTTGCCTGGGATTAAAGGAGTAATATCGAAAGCTTAGGACTAACATATTATATAGATTTATTTTCTTCTAAAAGGGCACATTTCTTTCCATCAAGAAAAGGAACCGTCATTTGAAGAAGGCAACGCCATCTACAAAGACGATCAAACTAATGAAGTAATTCCTGCTCTACATTAGTGCTGGTCGAAATATCAGATATTAATGGAATTTCTGCAATAGTTTTGTTGAAGATGCAGAAGAATGAACAGAAATATTTCCACTGTGATTTTAACACTGTGTTTATTTAGTTTTGTTTATTTAATTGAATGCTTAACTACAGTAATAGACCAATTTTTTAAATCTAATATCCAGCTTCGAGAAGACAAAATAATGAAACTTGTTGACTACAAAAATATATTTACATTATATTCATTAAGCTTCTACCTGAACACTTGAGGCAAGTTAATTGTTAGGAGGTTGTAATGAATTCTGGCTTAGGCTACTAAGCTCTCTCTGGATCCAAATATTGTATGAGAAGTGCAGAAGAGAAACACAGAAAACAGGGCATTCTTTTACATAAACCAAAGACTTCTTTTAGTCTTCCCACATCCAGATTATAATGCTTGTTAAACCTGTACTTAAAAAAGATGAAGGAACAAGGTTGCATGTGTGATCGCGGTGCACAGCATAACAAAGGCAATATGCTATTGCCTTATGACAACACTTCTTGGATGTAATCAAAACAGAACAGCAATCAGGATAAAAATAGTGTTACTTTTCCTTGTCACTGACAAATCATATGCTATCCAAGGTTTTCAGCCAAGAGAGGCGAATGGGAATGGGACAAAGCAAGAATGACTTTAAAAAGTTTTAAATATGATTTACATAAGGAGCACAAATAGAAACAAATATTACATTGTGAATTTAGCAGAAACCTTTAGGTATGCAGAAAACAGAGGCGAAGACAGTGTGAGTGAGATTGTGAGCGACTGCACCTCCCTCCTGATTGAAACTGAATAACATCACTGAACATTAGCATTCAGTTTTTGTACTGTTCTAATCAACAAGCTGTATGCCTCCCAGCATCAAATCTACAGAAATTCTCAAGGTGACAACATAAAATGGGAAGCTGTTATCTGAATTTAATTTCTTGAAAAGGAGTATGAGGGTTGTAGGTAGATGTGCGTCCATGAGTTTATTTGTCTGTTGTTACACTTTTTTTGTCTGGTAAAGAAGAGTGACAAACAGTACTGTTTTGTAAAAAAAAAATAAAAAAATAAAAAACTCTGGAGACCTCGAGCAGGTGGTTTGTTGGATGGATGATTTCTTTTATTCAACTTACATTCACACTTGTCACACCTCAATTGCACACAGGTGACAGGTGATTTCCATTCAACAATTCCTGCAAAAAATCCTTTCTAGTGATGATTTAGGTGAGTTTAATTTGAGTGCAGTGACTCAAGACGTGTGTAAGGGTAGCTGTTTCAAAGACAGGCAACACACCAAATATGAATGTGTGTGGTATATAGTTAGAAGGTAAAAGTTGCTTTGTTTTGACTAAAAAAAAAAGACAAATGGACAGCAGCCAGGCAGTGTCCTGACTGGCACTGCAGCAGATAGCTTAAGCTTAAGTAAGCTACACAGAGAGGCATCTATTGTTTCAAAACAAAGTTACAAAGTGTACAGTACAGTGTGAGCATTACACATATAACCACCTCGTGTACACTAGATTTGGGCAGTCATCTAAATTTTCTGCTCTTCAAATCCTCACTGAACATTAACTAATCACTTAAGACGTGACAGATCAGTGACTACAGTACTTACAATTTCATTTGGCTGCACATACTTCATCTTTGCTGAGAAATACTGCACCTTGCATACATTTTTATACAAACAACCATATACTGGGAATCAGAGATCTGAGATGTTAGAAGACTCAGATACTGGGCAGCCTGCTGCCAAAGTTAGCTAAGGTATGTACAGTAATGTACCATGTAAACATCAGTGCCATGCAAGTTCACACTTCACAAGAGCTAGTTCAGATCACAGTCCCAAAAATAAACAAGTTCACTTTCATTTCTTCTATTTTCTTGTTTTTCTAATCTTTTTTTTCCCCATTTTACCTCATGATAAATGGCGTGCAATATTTATGTTCTCATTTGAATGGCCAGGATAGAAAATTCCTACTTTCCAGTTCAAACTGAACACATCACAATGCTTGAGAATTGTAAGGAGATGAAGAGGGAGATGAGACAGAGGAGAAGAAAAGGTCTATCTGTCTGTTTCTCAGTGTAACAGAGACACCAGTTTGCAGCGTAGCTCAGGTCATACACCTCATGCTGCAGGATCAAAGAAAGTTTTTATATCACTTTGACACCTTTGTCCATATACCCACGCTCTCTCTCTGCTACAAGTCTGCATCACAATTTTATTTAATCAGCTGACAACGAGTCGTTCACTCCCTTAGGAATAAACAATTCACCAAAAATATTAGCGTGATCGTGAACATGTGCTCTTTCCACATGTTAATGCACAACAGTGGTAAACATAGCATGCAACCATAATGTATTGGGTTTAAAATGGGATTTATTGTGCAAGTAGAAGCAACACTCATCTTAAAATGTCCTCAACATAGTGGTTTAAGCATATAAAGTGGTTGTGAATGCTTAGTTTAAAATTGCAAAGGCTTAAACTCTATGCATTTATATTTAAAAAAAACTTATTGTTGAGTGCCTTTCATTTAAGAAAAAGGAGGACAAGAAGCAGAGAAGCAGCGTAAGCCTTTGCATCATCAAGGTCTATGACTATGTGTGTGTGACAGGGTCAAGAAGATGACGTAGGCTGTAAAAACTGTCGCTGCCATACTGATGAAAACAGGAAAGGCTGCTGCCATGATGGCTAAGGGATTGGCCTCTATGTTTGAAAAAAAAAATCAATTTACCCTACATTTCTCACTGGGCCATGGCCCAGGCCATTCTGGTTATAGAGTAGGCAAGGCGGGGGTCTTGACAAGAGCTTCATTGAAATGCATAGCTCAGTGGCAACTGCATGCTAGTTTTTCATCATCAGTAGGTGAAGCAGAGAGCAAAGAAAAATAATCAGTTGATCTATAGCAGGAATTATTGCACAGGAAACAGGCCTGCACTGTCAGGGTCTACAGAAACAAATCTGAAAGACATCTGCCTTGAAACACACACATGAAAAGTGGAAAGGGATAATGGTGACATAAGTCAGCTTTCAAAGGTTTTTGGAAAAGGACCTGGAAAATTTAGACAATCTCAGTGGCCAGAGAGACAAAATCTAATAGCTTTCCACCACCTGGAGAAAAGTCTCATCCACATGAGCAAGAACAACTAGGCTGATGCAATAATGTATCTAAGGGGTGTGTCTTTGTAACTTAAGGTCAAGGAGAGCTGGGATAAGGTGGATAAAAATGGGCAGAACATGTGACCGCAAGAACCTGCGACTCTGATGCTCACACTGTACAGATCCATTGACCGGCTATGACGTGGGTGCCCACTCTGGGCATAAGCACCAAACACCCAGTGAGTTTTGTCTAGCAACAATTCAAATAAAATTTATTCAAACAAGATGACTACATCCTCAATGTTAAACAAAACAGCAGAAAGGCAGTATTACTTTTTCTTACTCTCTAATACATCCTAATTACTACTTCTATTCTGAACAGAGAGTAATCCAGAAAAAGTTTTCAGACTATAGTTCTAGCCGCAGTATCTAAAATACTACTGCAATAGTATAAAACAGGCTCACTAGGGTTTATAATAGATCTCTTGACATCAGTTGTGTGGGAGTTCGGATTGTGGAACTGCTAACACTGCAAGAGAGCCAACCAAGATTGCTGACATGCCAGAAATCCACCTGAGAGACAGATAGTTGATCGTTCAGGCAATTAATCAGGCGTCGTCAACCCTCTCAAACTGCGCGTCAAATATATAACTTATCTGGCATGATATTCGGCCCTGTTCTAACATGAGTAACGATTTTCCAAATCCCTACAATGCATGACAAGCTTAAAGCCACCAATGGAGACAACCGCACATTGGGGCTTGTGTGTTAATAATATTTGCAATCAGCTATGTTAACTGTTTGTTCCTCTTCATTACTGGATCTATTATTCTATTGCAAGTATGTATTCAAACACCAACTTAGATCAGTAAGGGCAATACGAGTAAGGATTTTTTATAGTACAGTAGTTCAAATAACAGTAAATATTTGCATTCTAGTTGATAGTATTGATGAAAATGTCTTGACAACAACTTTCAAAGAGGAATCAGCAGTGATATTCATATAGTGACCTGTTTCTTTATCCTTGTGCTGTTAAGTGGTTTGTATTTGACACGCTGTCTGTCTAGACTCTAAAGTAATTAGTATTTTAAATTCTGCTCGCTAATCTAGCATGCTCTGGCAGCCCTTGGGTTTCATTAGTTCCTAACATCTGGCAACCCTCCCACATCCCAAATGAGAAACTTGTCCTTAGCGTTTGGAGCCCTGTTATGCAAAAATGGTTTGGAAACACTTCACTTTTCTTTCTTTTTCTTTCCTTATGTCTGACTGCTACCTGTTAACATAATTATTGTCATTAGTCTTCTGGCATTACACAGATAGGACACAGAACAGACAGACATACTATCACAGGACAGCATGTAGTGGGTCATTTCAATGTTTACAAGGGACACAGCAGATCTACACATGCGGTTTTCAGAGCCATAGCAGGTTTTGGTGCTTGGTCTATTTCTTCCACCAGCAGTGTCCACATTTCACAAATATATGAGAATATACGTGCAAGATAGCTAACCATGGAAGACTTGTTTTAATGTGTTTTAAATGTCAGTGCTGATTGAGGAGCAGTCCCCAGTAAATATTAGCTATTTACAAAAATAAATGAACAAAATACACAATTGATTTGGCTATTTTGTTTAGCCAGTCAATATTAACTGATGTCTGCGCCCTGTCAACGACATTGTCAGCCAACACAGAAGCTGCCATGGTGGTTGCTACGGGCAGTAAAAGCTTGTCATGCCAATCAAAGAAAAACGGTTATTTCTCAAAGTTGGCGTACATCAACCTATATATCCTATCCACCTATCTGGATTTTTGATTGGCACCGGCAGAGGAAGATGACATGGTTCTTAATCCTGCCAAAAAAAACTTTGATTGGATTTGGGTTGTTTTCCCTATCAAGGACATCAATGGACCATCAATGAGAACACCACCAAGCCTGAATTGAGACAAACTGAATTGCTGAAAAAAATGTTCTAGAGTTCTAGAACAAAGATAGAATTGTCCTCACACTATTAAGATGCTCATGGACACCATGAAGGAATGACTCCAGTGGCAGCTATCTAAAGTGGGTGTGATTTGCGGGTTGGATGGGGTGCGGGTTGTTGATTGACGCAAATTTATGCAGGAGCAGAACTCGAGCAGAACTCATTTTTGCATTACTTTCCAGAAATGGGCAACCTGATCCCCCGACAGTGATTTGCGTCAGGCTTAGTAAATATCTCTCTCAGTTTTTTGTCCAGGAACCTCAAAGAGTTTTTTTTTATTTCAGGTGGCAAAGAAAAACAATAGTATCAAAACAAAAATGACTCGTTGGAAATTTATCCTATGTTATCGGCCAGTCTCCCAAGAAGTGATTGACACACTGCAATTTACTTTTATTTGTTATTTATTGAATGCAATAAACAGTAATTAATTCTCACTCTGAGATAAGAGGCATACTGTAATCGCACCCATCAAAAGATGCAAAACAAGTACAGCAATATTCGACTGAGGGCTATCATCTCAGAAAGATACCAAGAAACAGAGCAAGGCAGAAAGCATTAAAAAAATAAGGAAAACAAATTCATCATCCCATTCCCTGGGAAACAAAAACAGTCATAAATCAAAGAGAAAAATGAGGCACCTTATCTGGCTAACTTCACAGCTAAGGTAGCTTGACTTCTAACAGAGTCTCAGGAGAATGCCTCCAAGGTTCCTAGGCAGTGCAGCACAGTGTTGCACTCCGCTAAAGCGGTTATGAACCAGAAATAAAAAATTAACTTTAAAATGTTGTCCCGAGCATAGCAAGTTAACTGACTACAGGAGGGTTCCCCAGGGACAGAGAGGAGGAGGAGGCTTAAGTCCCAGCAATGTGGGACATCTGAAATAAAAATAGGAGGTGATTTTATCCAGTGAGGGCTGACTGACGTCACTCCACCAGATTGCCAATTACAAGAAAAACAATGCTTATAAAAGCCAGTACAGTAAATATCATGCTGTCATATAAAGATTTCAGTTTTGATAGCGTAAAATAGTGCATGAAAAGTTTTATATGTGTGTGGGGTTTTTTTATTACTTTTTTTTTCAACAATAACAGTTAAAACAGTAATACAGCTATAAATCTTTGCTAAATTGCAATATTCATCAAAGCACATAAAGTGCAAGGGCTGCAACTATGCCTAACCATTTTATTATTACTTAAAGAGAAAATTTTAACTTATAAAAATACAGAAATACACATTAACACAATGAAAAAACTCAAACTTGAATATTATACAGTGAACATATTTACCATGACTATATGCCTCCCTCAGACTTTGAAATCCAAAAGCAAATTTCAGACCACCACAAAATCATTTTGGTAGGTCAATCTTAAATGACCCTGTTCAGGGTGGGTGTTCTGCTGGAGGCTGCTGACATTTGAAACATCTCTCACTATAATGCAGTCCATTTCAACACCACTGCAAATTCCAACCTCAATAATAACCACATACTTAAATCAACACACATCCGTGTTAATCAAAACTGAACATTTTCTCTGTAAAGGTAGAATTTATGTCTGACGGGATTGCATTTAATTTTACAGGTGTTCCTAATAAAATGGGAACTGAGTGCCCAATAGAAACAAAAAACGCATTTGTGTGTATATTTTGTGCCTATGGCATTACTATCAGTATGATTGTTTAAGGAATTGTGTATCTTTGTGGGCAGTACATGGGCGGCAGGTGTATGAGAGGCGGGAAGAGCATCCAAGGTTTATTAAAAACATTGGTGTAAGGACGAGGGATGCTAAACTTTACCCTACTTTACAGCTAAACTGAAAAAATAAATCTTGGGACTTAAACCTGAAGGTCAGCTTTAATATAATATCAAAAACCAATTTCCACTTGTTTGTCAGATCCATTTATCAAATCCATTTAATACAATTACATCCTGTAGCCTTGCTGGTCTTGTGGGCCGGTACTGTGGGCTCTCTGCACAAAAAAGAAGAGAGCTAGAATAGCTGTGGTGGGTAAGGTATACAGGGGTCAGAGGCAAGCGTCACAGGGTGACGCTCTGGAGCTGCAGGAAGTACCAAATTACAACTAAGTCTGTCTGCTCCGCCAGAAAGAATCTGATGGGGGAGCATATAAGCCTGTCAGCCGATACCAGCAGAATGCTACCACCTGATATTGGATGGCTTGGATGAATGGTTTGCTACAACAGTGCCAGGGAAGTGACAGTGATAAGCATCCAAAAACAGTGGCAGACAAAATACCTTTACTGCCAAATCAATCCCACAACTCAGGAATGTAATGGGGCTATTAGATACCAAGCGGTTACTGCTGCCGGCCTACTGTTTCTAGCCAAGGTAGATTCATGGTCAAGCCAAATTATGTCATTATATGAGCCTGACTGTCCATTTTATGAGGGGTGACTTCATTAAGAGTCGGTGCCTGAAGGCCATGTTTTCCCTTAAGGTTCAGACAGGTGAGGGTCCCTTTAACAGAAGTGGGTACACATACTGTAAGGCCGGACATATACTTGCTTCTTAACCATACATTTGCATTCACATAGGGATAGTGTTCCTTTCTGAGGATATGTCCAACCATTGCTCCAAACAGACACAGGATACACAAGTCTGGCCATGATTCGATTCGTATGTGAACACGTAGTTAGAAAGAACGTTCATCTCCAGTCTAACACAAAAGTCAGTTACCAGCACACTGCTGCTAGCTGTTTTCCAGGACTGGGACATAGTCTCTGAGACAGACGGAGGCTGGTTTAGACAATAATTACAGCACTAGGGCTCCACTTAACGATTATTTTTCAGACAATTAATCTATTGATTAATTTATCGATTAATCTATTGATTATTGTCTTATTATTCAATTATATAACAATTAATTTACTTAAAAAACATATCAAAAACTTGTCTCATTAATATTTCAATATTGTATTCAACCATAATCCTGAAAAATAGACACATATAGCACATTAAAATAATGACAATAGTGGCATGTTTTAAAGTTAGTCGAATTTCCACCTCATTTAATAGACTCCATGTCAGATACCTCATCAGAAAAATACTGGACCTCAAGTTCAAAAGGAACTATGGTCGATTTTGATTTAATAACTAATCACTGTCAACCTTTTACTCAACTGAAAAATCAGTATTTTGACTTAAAACTTAGACTGGTCATGGCATAAGTTATTTTATCTCTGGAGTCCTATGTGGGTAAGATGATCACTTGAGTTTCTCTGCAATGTAGCAAGGTGTTAATGATGTTATTTATAACATTCTCTCTCAGCTATGGAACTCAAACCATATTTGGATGCACCAAAAATATATACAGTGCATTCAAAATTCAAATAAATGAATATCATAAGTGTGCAACGACTAGTTGACTAATGGCTTTAACAACTACTGGTTGACTGTCTTTAGTCATGGGCATCCTTAGAACAAATCCAGTCATAGTTATAGTACATCCTATGTTCTTTGTGTTGTTCTGTTGTACGGTTTTGTCCTTTGTCTTGCAATAAATAAGCAATGGTCACTAATGTCACTTTAATAGCACTAATGTCTCATATCTTGATCAACAAGAACAAATATACATGAGCTGTATATCTCATTGTTTACTATTAACAACAACACTTAAGAATGTTTGTTTGTTTTAAATCAAGTTCTGAAGAACATTGTCCTTGGCGTCGTTTGTACATTTTAACAGTTGTCATTGATTTTGATCAGTGCTCTTAACACAAATCTTCTCTTGGTCATCTTGATAGAAGTGCAGTGAACAAGAGGTTCTAGAAAACATAATGAAGTCTCTCTTCTTTTACTCCTACATACATGTGCAATCACTTATGCACGACTGTGTAAGTAGGTGGAAGAGGGCAGTGGTGGGCCTGAGTGCTATTCACACTCAAAAAGATGAGCCTGGCAGTAGGAAGGCTTTATTATCAATTAGAAGGCTTAGACTTGATTAGGTCAATGAGATGAGACATTGCAGCTGTGTTACCAACATACAAATAAAGTAATTTTCATGTACTGATGTTGAACAGGTTAGAGGCAATGGAAGATGAGTAAGAAAAAGGTAAAGTAGTCATATAGTGCCAAGTTGGTTTGAAAGATAGATTTAAGTTCTAAAATGTTTTGTGACAATAAAAAGAGAGAGTCGCAATTACCACATAAATCCCATGTGGACAAGTGTCCAATAGTTTCTTCCAATGAATAGCATAAACCATAGACTGCATAAAAGAACTACATTAACTATGATATTAAAATTGATGTTTAAGTGTTTCTATCACATATGTATTGATCTATATGTCACCTATATGCCAGTATCCAGCCCAGCAATGACTTTTTGTCATTGCTAGGCTGGATACTGGAATGTTGGCATATTCTAAGGTATTTTTTAATAGTATTTCAGAGTTTGTCGTTTCGTGGAAAATGATTTGAAATGGTTGATGATCCATTTCTACACGTTATTAAATTTAGCTTACGACGTAGCAGAGCATGGAAGACAAATACATCCGTTCACTGGATCCAAGTGGAGTGTTCCCAGGCGCTACACCTCACTGTATAAAAGCACAGCTTTATAATTTTATTTGGCGAGTGAAAAACGGGTATTAGAATCTTCAGTCAGGGCTCATACTTCCAGAACCACATATTCTGTGAAATGTCTGTGTATACACGAAAAATAAGAATAGAAAATTGAGTTTGATCAAAGAATAAAGATTTCTTTAATCAACACTGACACATCATTAAGATAAGAGAAATTAGTAGCAGAGAATGGAAATTAACTAAAACAAAAAAGCAAGTAAACATTTTATTCAGTAACAATGACACATATCAGCAGAATTTTAGATGGCAGCAGTATGAGGCAAGTATCAAGATTAGTAACTTACTGTCTTTGGAATACAGACCTTGGGGACTGTAAACCAACTGTCCCTCCTATTTACTATTAAACTAATGGAACATTCACAGAAGAGTCTTCTTTTCCCTGAGCTTTCTTCTATTTTGCACTTAGGCAGAAACTGTTGGGATGTGGCGATGAAGGTCAGTTTGCTTGTAGCTTCTGCTTTCTCAGCGTATTCATCTGCAGATTTCTCAAGGGTGCAAATGTCAGACTCCATCCTAGCCCTGTTCTCTTTCAAGTCATCCAGCTCATCTATGAGGGCCTTTCTCCTCCGGTCAACAGCTTGCTGCTCTCTTTCTCATCCCTTCATCCAGGTAGCTACGGCACCTGCCTCATGCTGCCAAGAGCAGCAGCTCTTTGGTGATCTCTAGCTTTGTTACGCCCCAAACAGACCTGACATGGTCAACAATGAACATCTGAGCCCCAAGGGACTTCTGTCTGATTCTCCAGTCAATTTGTGTTGACTGTAAATCCCCTTTCAACACTGGCCTGTCCATGAGATGGTACAAGTGGAATCTTCATCACATCCTGCATTTGTATTATGGTTTTATCCCACTGTCTCATACTGTAGGGGTGTGAGCTTGTTCTGTTTTGAGGTCAAATTCCCCAAATTTAGCCCAAAGAGCAACTGAGTCACAAAACTCCCTAAACTCTCTGAAGATATCATCAAACTTTGCCCCATCTGCATGTTTAGCTTCAACAAGTATGTGCAACATGAAAGTCTCATTTAAGACTCAGACATTTCCTTAGAACCTGTCATGCCCCTTGGCTCTACGCAGAGCATGCTTCTAATTAATATTAGGTGATGCACTACAGTCTTTTTCAGCACTGTCTCAAGTAGTGTGATCATCTTACAGTCAATCTCTAGTCTGCGCCTCTCTGGAATGTTTTTTAAAGAGCTCAGCTGGTTCAGGGTGGCTTCTGGTAAAAACCCAATATCAATCTGAGAACGGTCCTCGTGCAGACAACTGTCCTGAAAGGGACATGGAGGAGCCTCAATCTAGAAGTGTAGACGTGGCCTCTTACAGTTGCTTTTCCTTTGAATATTGTCCATGAGCACTGCAGACAGATAAAATGAGATGAGTTTATGTTTCAGTGTGATCACTCTTAATTTGCAAATTCAAATGTCATGTAATGGGTCATGTACTGAATATTACACTCATATTTGAATTAAACAAGCCCAATGACTGAATACTATCCATTCATAACATATATGATACAAATTACAGTGGTGTACAGTGATTATATTCTGTAAATTAAATAAATGTCATTAAAAAGTAAGTATTTTGTCAGATGTTATCAACTTGCTCCTGACTACTTATGACATGTTATGACAGCTTTATGATGTTTTATTAACCTACCACAACATTTTACTCTGGATTAAGATGGAATGGAATAGAATAATAGAATGGAAAACAAAGGAAAACTAGTCACACTTTCTAGGTGTATCTGATAAAATGCAATGTATAAAATTAAACATCAGCAGTTATACCATCAATATGTTTATCCTTACCTTTAATTAGTTTGTACATGTCCACAGTGAGGAAGGTCAGTCAGGGTTGATCTGCTTGATGCATGCTGAGGAAGGCAATGATTTCTCTTGCAATGCTGTTGTTGTCTCACAGTGAAAAGGGGATCAGCACTTCTTCAAAATGACTCCACATTTGGACAGGGTAGTTTACCTTTTCCTACATTCTGGAAACCATGCTTGACATACAGCCAGAGCAGAAATCCTCTGTTTGACACGCTGACATTCTCAATCCACTGGTACTCGCAAAACTGAAGCATTGACATGTTGCCAGTTGTTGTCATAAAATCTTCATGAGGGGCAGGGCAATCACCGAACAGTCAGTGCAGGCTGGATTGTTCAACTTCCCGATCCATCTCTAAACGCACTGTGCACTATTTGCAATCTGCACAAACCGAGTGATTAGCAACTTCCCTACA
This sequence comes from Lutjanus campechanus, assembly GCA_027495735.1. Classification (NCBI taxonomy): domain Eukaryota; kingdom Metazoa; phylum Chordata; class Actinopteri; order Lutjaniformes; family Lutjanidae; genus Lutjanus; species Lutjanus campechanus. The sequence continues at coordinate 67,361 of JAJHUR010073446.1, forward strand.
TCCTTCTGCGTCTCTGGAGTATTTAGAACACTGTCCAATTCACATTCAGCTCATCCATTGAGATTTGTACAAGGTTCATGATTGTAATCTCTGACAGCAGGTCTGTCATTTTCTCAACAATATCCAGAGCTGATGAATGGCCCATAAACTGTGAGCAGAGTCGACCCATAGCCCCACATTTATGTCTGTCTGATTAGTCTGTAAATAGTTGTTTGGGCTTTTATAAAATAACATGACATACACTCTTTGCTTCGATACTTTTTGACATTAAGTAAGAAGCCTGCCTTAATGTACATATATATATGAGCACTCGCATGCCAACCTGACTGCGAATTAGCCAGCGTAGGCGCCTGGAGTACCTCTGGAGCTTAAGGGTTCATGTTTGGACACATAATTCCAAAATCGACGCTTGTTTGATGGCAGACAAAAGAGAAGCAGCAGATGTCCTTACACTGGTGCCCGGGTTGAAAAAGCCAGTGATGGGACTGAGAGCTGATCTGCGCGCAGCAGCAGCATGTTGATAGCAGGGCTAGCTAGCACCATTACATGAATGCTGCTTTGTGAAAACATTTTCAAATGTCATTATTTTTACAGGTTTTTCATGACCATGTGAACTCTGTATTGCACACAAACTATGTATTCATCAATTGTGAAAATGGCATACTGTGATCAAATAAGTCTGCATGTATCCACGTAGCGATAGGAGGTGGTAAAGTGTTAAAAGGCCAGTGAAGACAAAATGTCTGAGTTTAGAGAGAGCCAAAAGCAACTGTCTAAATCAATCAGCTTGTCAGTGTGGCTTAGATATCACCAAAGAAACACTCCCTGCCTATTCATAGAGTGAGTTTTACTTTGTACAGGGAACAAATTTAATTTTACATTGATTAAGCATTGTGAAACAAAACTAACTAAAACATTTTGTTCAGGATGTGTAGCAGTGCAACCCCCCTAATCCCAGTCTTAAAAATGTATGACCACAGAATTATTGATGGACTTGTTTCAAATTAAAAACTAAACTCATAATGCTCAAGATTAAATGGGAAAATTACATAATGTTAGTATTTCACCTAGAAAAAGTAATTGTAGGGATAGAAACTTGCCAATATATGAAACATATTTTTATTAATTGAACAAAGGCCTGAGTGTGGGAGACATGAACACAAATACATTTTCGGAACGCCTCTAACAGCATTACAGTGGAATCGTGCTGAAAAAAGGCAGCATAGATGCATAGAAGTTGATGATAATGTGCCTACCCCTATTACTACTAGCTTATAAAGAATAGTGGTACAGTTATTTGGGACAACTAAAATAGCCGACAGCTGGAGCATCTCTAAGGTTTGAATGCACATTACATTCTCCTGGTTAAATGATCAGCACAAACAGTGAGAAACAATGTTGAAAACAAATTTGTGCTATTATAAAAAGTAAACAGCACAAGACTGTGCATAAAGTTAAGTCTCCCACTGGGCATTGCCCTATGAAACAACTCCTCCAACAATCTTAAAAGTCTGTTGCTCACACTGTTTATGGTATTCTCAAGCAAAACATTAGGCTTATGCTTCATAGAACTCGATACATAAAACAGTTTAAACAAGTTCACTCTGATTTCAGATCCATTCTGGATTAATTCAGTAAACAAGCTCTGGTTTTCTGTTCTCAGTGGAGCATTTTCAATTTGCTACAACACTGACTCACACCTCAGCCTGGAATGATCTCTACAGCTGCAACCTCTGAGGCTATATGAGCTGTGGTCCTGTTCACTTTTCCACTCTAAACTTTTCTTAATGTCTTGTTTGAATCCTGTCATTCTGTTACATTAAAGCAAAATGAACATTAAATCTAATATAATGATGTAATAATATTTTTAAAAGGGAAAAAGAAGATATATGCAAATACGTAAATAAAAGATGCCATACAATGGTGATGCCTCTTTTTGTGTGTAATTATTGACATAATAAAAAGAGACAATGGTGAGGGCACTTGAACAAAAGAGAGCAAGTCCATCCCCATTGTCATAATCTTGTACTGTACCTGACAGGGTTGCTGGTAAGGGACACTCGCAGTGAGTCTAGACAGGCAAACAGACGTTCGTCCATCACCCCTGACTTTAACTCTCCCAGGAATTCCTGGGGAGATATCTGATGGCTGCTTCGCAAGCTACCCTGGAAAAAAAGAGAAAAAGAAGAAATCCCTTTAGTGTAGCAATGGAGAAAAGTGATCAAAAGAACATGAGGCCAAAAACTCTGAATAGTCAGTACACTGGCAGAAACACCCCATGTGAACCATTTTTAATAGTCAGTTGCAAAAGCACAAATGTACAAAAGTGCTCAAGGATTCCTTTCCACTAGCATGCAAATTACTAAACAGCAAACATAATCAAGTCTAGCATGCTTCAACAAATTCCATAACAGCAATTCCGGTCAGATGAATGTGTATATGATTTTCCCCATATTTTTTCTCCTCATTGGTGATGAAACATTCACGTTTTAATTAAATGGCTGTATGGCACTCAGAGAGCACATACCTTTACCAGCACTATGCAATGCTTGCAAAGAACCAGAAAAAAAGTAACCTTCGTCAAGAACATATCCCAAGTTTTTCTTTATCCCAAAAAATTGCCCACAGCTCAGTAATGTTGGTCAGTCGCATTTCCCTTTTCAGTCTATCATTTATCCAATTAAAACCAGTTTGAATGAGCTGGATATGAGAATCAGCACATGTGCAAGTTAATTTGAAATATTTCTTTGAGCTGTGGTATCAATTTTGACATTTGACATGACTGAATGACAAAATGAAAAATAAAGTCTCTACTATCAATTTAGTGGAAGAAGTTGTTGAAAATCAAAATTAGACCAATTATATCTATATAGAATAAACAAACACTGTTAATGTCAACTGTATGTTTCTCTAAATTTGGAAAAGCATGGACTTGACTAAATGATGCACACATGTATGTGTATCTTACTACACAGTTCAATGTCATAACAGCCATACTTTTATTCCCACTATCTGTTTATACTTATATCTGTCAAATCTGTTCTTAATTAACATGTAAAAGTTCAACAGTTTGTTTACTTATTTGTTTACACTCCCAGTATAAAACTCTCAGCAGTGAAACTTTAAATTAGGCTAACATTTGAAGTAAGAATGACAACTTGTTTTTTGACCACCTAATTTTTCCAGGCTTTTGGATCAAAGCCAGCAACCTAAAATCCTTAAGCAAGCCCTGGGTTATGGCTAAACCCAAATGCTTATTGCTCAGTTCTCTATAATATGACAGTAAGTCAAGTCTCTTAATTAGTTTTCAAACCTTCAAATATTTCACACCGAAATGACACATTTCCCAAATAGCACTTTTCCAAAGGGGCACAGAATCTAAAATCTTTTCATGTTGGTTCAAAATTTAGTCATCAGCACAGAAATCACAGCAATTAACTAGACAGCCATCATCTCCCACCCTGCAATGTTCTACAATCTTTGATCACAAGAAAAGAAACCATCTCAAGTGTCACATATAAAGTAGATTTGAATTGTTTTGTTATTTATCTGTTTATGCATGACTAAAGGGTCACCCTGTTTCCCCCTTGCCATGGCCTTAATCCCCATGTAGCCTTTGGAAAGAGCCTTTGCAAAAACTTTCTAATTAAATGTACCTGATCATAGACTTGGAAAAGCAATGAGTGTTTCCCCCCTGTCTAATTACAATCGACATGCATCTCGCCAAATGAGTGAATATGCATGTAGCTTTTCTGTTCTCCTAGAGGACAGCAGCAAGACACTTAAATGGATGTTGAGAGAAAGCTACACTTATTCGCTTTATCAAGACAGCTGTGCTAATGCCAAAACTTCACACATCGCTGGGTACATTTTGATTCATCAAAGGCCTCAGAAATCAGCCTGTATCACTACCGGCTGGAATAAATAATCCCTCACCCTCGCAGGCTGCCAAAACAATGGAACTATGCCCAGCCTGTCTCTCCCCTGACACCACAAGCCCCAATCTTCAATATTATCCTCAATATATTATAAAAAATAAAATTAGATGTCAAAATCTCACTCAGAAAACCCATTTTTATCTTCAGTCATCAAAGAATATGTGTTAAAATGATCATAAGCACCTATGTAGCCTTAGAAAAGGAAATTGATCACCCATATCGGCAGAACCAAATCTACATGCATATTGAATAAGAGCCAGGATAGTAAAAACATTATGGCTTTAGCTGCAAGTCTCCTGTGATAGCAAGTTTATTTGGGATGTAGTCTCGGACAGCCAGAACATCAGCACTGGAGAACGGTCTGGCTCTGCACTTTAACATTCTGCTACAGCGGAAGAAAGTGTTCTGTTTTTTTGTATTTCTTTAAAGCAATCACAGACACCTTGGGTGGCACACAGCCTAGAATACAGCAATGGTGCCCCTGCAAAATAATGTCGGGGGAATTTGTTTTGGTGGAACATTTGCTCATGGGGAGGTGAGCCCTGGCATAAAAATGGCTAAATCCCTTCAAAAGAAAAGCTAACAGCTGCTTGCTTGTTAATTAGCTCGGTCATTCCATAGCGACCAAGTCAAGGCTAGGGCTGCCATTTTCAGTGTGTAGGTTGCTAGCTCTGAGATTGTTGTTGATTCCCATAGTGACAGGGATTTTGAAACCTGCACCACAAAGATAGCGGAAGGATAGGAGAACACCGCATGAAATAGGCAGCCTATGGCAGGCATATACCCAGTTTACATCCTGTGAGTCAGACTACTTGGATTGTGCTCCACCCTGTACTGGACTTCTCCATAGGTTTACCCCAACGACAGTAAAGTAATTTCATATTTTGCTGAAGTAATTCCATATTTTGCTGGGAGTTTGACCTCCCAGTCATGCCCCAGTCAGGGATGTAACAATATTTCTCAACAAAAAATGTGTAACAATATATACCGTGATATTCCAAGGTAAATTATTATATTTTAATGTTTTCATTTTATTTTATAAAAGGACTGCTTCTGGGTGCTGCATTGTTCTCATTTTGCAATTGTACATACATTATTCAAGCATGAACTGCCAGACTCATGCTAATATTTTTCAAATGCTCAGGTCATGGTTGTCTGCTGTTAATTTATTTCATTAAAGAAGGAAAGCAGAAACACTAAAAAAATAATAATAATTTCAAAAGAACAAAAAATGCTGTGCACATTAAATTTATTATTTAACGAGAAGAGTACACTCAGCAGAGCGCAGATCTCCACCAGGCAAGCTGAAAAAATAACTGGACGTGAGCCCTTTGTCACCAACATTATGATTAGTAATTGTAATTCAATATTTTCTCAGTAACTGTAATGGATTTCAAATACATTTATTTTGTAATGTACTTGCATGTAACTAGTTACATGTAGGTAGTTATTCTCCAGCACTGATTGTGTGAAATTTTGTCATAATTAGTGTATGAATTCTTGTGAAAATGGCCAAAAACATGTTTTTTGAGGTTACAGTGACCTTGACCTTCCACAACCAAAATCTAAGCAGTTCATTCTGAGTCCAAATTGTACCATGATTTTTTGGTTACATCCCTAGCCATTGCTGTGATGCCATATCTTCCAATGAAGTTATGGAGGCCTGAATTTCTCAAAGGCTAGCAAAGTCCTCACCAGGGATTTCAGCAACATCTATCCCAAGTGAGCCAAATTGGTCAAAATGCTGTATAGCACTAAGTCACACACCACCAACTATGCCACTGATTTTGGTGAAACTAAATCATATTTTATGGAGAAAACATTTTCTAGTTTTCCCTCTGATGTCCTCCAACTGCTCTTCCTCAAGTCTGTGATTTACAGTATCCTGGTGGACAGAAGGCTTTACTTGTCAGAATCAATGTTGTGCCAAAACTGGAGCAAGGCTAACAGGCACCATAACCAGGTTCAGCCTCTAGTAATATGAAAATCATGCCACAGGCAAAGAAACAGAAAAGAATGCTGATGGTTGAATCTAAGAAAAGAAAAGGAGGGGGTGACTCAGCAAGAGGACACTGGACAAGAGTAGATGCTGAACTGACTTTTAGTCATTGGCAAGTATTTTGGAAGCTAAAAGTTACACGACAGACACTGAGCTGTGCTTCTTGCTGTTGAACCTGTACATAATATTAGCTGGCTTGCTCTGCCTTGTGTTGTTGCACTGACTTGATGTTTGGCTGCGTTTGCAAGGTTGTCAATTTGCTATTTTTTTTGTTATAACTAATGTAATCCTGACAAATGCATGTGTACAGCTGTCCATATTTATAACAGTGTTGTACAAGTGAATTTCACTCTGAAAATAGGGGTGCCAAATGGTTAAAAATACCAATTCATGCAAAATGTTTCTTTAAGCTCAATAAACGCAGATAATAATTTGACCGAAATTTCTACCATTTGTCCAGGACATAGAAATCTTCATCATAGAAGTGGACCAGCACCAATTTTTCAACAGAAACACCACAAGACATACCAGTGCAGTCACCTCCCAATCCGATGGTAGTCTTATGAATCTAGCACTCTTCAGTGACAACACCACCAGCCTTCAGTGTTGCTATCATCATGGCTAAAATGATTGCAACTCTCTCTCAGCTTAGGCCGACTCTTGCTTTGAATGTCTCTTGCTCTGTCGAAAGTGGCTGGAACAGCAGCTGCAATTTTGCCAATTCCACCCACTCCCTGGCAGCACACCAGCCCATCAAGGATACAGTAAGTGTGTGCCTCCCTCCCTTTCCCTCTTCTGGCCCAGTGGTCAAACCCCTCTCCCGTCCTGAAGGGACATGATGATGACCATCCTGTTTGTTTCTTGGGATCTCTAAGCCCTTCAGCAGTAAAAAGAACCATGAGTGCTGCTCATGGCAGCAATAAGCAAATCTGGCAGGTCCTTTCTCACTAAAGGCATTAGTGACAGCCTGTTAGCCCACTGCTGGCAACAGACTGGCAGTGGACCCACCTGCAACCCCAGCCACATAGAGCAGCCAAGGGAGTGCCCCTGTGACCCTTCTGTCTCCTCCAATAGAAGACATTTTCAACTTGATATTATTATGATTTATACCATGGTCTGGCTGAATACTCTTTCCTGATTGGCTGCCAGGTGTACGTTAAAACTGTTTTATGAACATGTAGTTTCGCTCAAGTTCAATCACCAAAAGAGCACAGCTGTAAAAGCTTACTCCTTATCAACTGCGGCAAGCAGTTTCTTTCTATCTATTTTGAGAATACAACAATTTCAAAGAATGGGATGTAGTAGAGGAGAGAGAAATGGAGAAGAAGAAACACACAAAGAGCTCAAAATTATGGAGGAAGAGGAGAATGGAATTAACACAAAACAGGCAACAAAATGGGCAGTTAATTCACTGAAAAACTTTTAAAACAAAAGCACACAGATTTGGAAACATACTCTGTGGTCATGCTTAACGATGCCTTGCGTGAATTCTATGCCTCGGTTCACTCCACTAAGGATGGCAGTGAGTACAGTGATATGGTGTTCAAGTCAAGCAATGCTGTCTTCAAAGTCATATTGAAACACGGGAAAAGCGGGTGTCAGTTCCTTGTGCCATTTTTCAGTTTTGCTTTTTTTTCCTTTTCCTCTCCAATTCTCTCTGGAGCGGAGCAGAGCTGGAGCAAAAATGTACCTCTCTGGCCGACTTCCTGTTGGGTTTAGGCAATTGGTTCACAAGACTTTTTTGCACATCTGGGCATGATACGGGTATACTGATTTTCGGGCATATCAGTGAAACCAAAAACCATATCACACCTCAATTTTCACCACAATTGACGCATGTGCCAAATTTGGCACATTTTCAAGTATGTTTAAGCCAAATAGGAGGCCAAATTGCTCATCTATGATTATATTTATTAGGTCAAATGTTAATATATTAGGTACTATATGTCTGACCTGCACAATGTCCATGTATTATTCCATGAATAGTTCCAAAACTACAATCCATGACTTTACCAACAGGCCATTTTGGGCATTCTTATAGTATCTAAATGGACAGAGGGAGTGTGCCTTTTCTGTTGGCTGTTCTGTCTGACACTGCAGAGCCACCGTAGTTTAGAAGTGACATGTAGCTAGTCCTAGTAGCCCTATGCCGGTAAGGTACAAAATGTTTTCAAAAGCACCAAAACGAAAGCCCCAAATAACTTGCATTTAATATGATGTCGCAGGCAGCAACGTATTAAGTGCAAGTGGAATATATTCGACTTGAGCAAAAACATGTATCACAGGGCTCTGCAGAGTGCATGGAAAGGACTGGGTGGACAGAGCCACCGCTCACCATCACTGACAGATAGCAGCTGAGCTCCGGGGAGCTCTAGGGGAGAGCTGGGTTTAGAGATGAAGAGAAAAAGTACCGACATTCCAGTACACCACTGAACACCACTATTTCTAACTATATTTTCCCAATATACTGTATATAAAAATTGACATACAATTTGTCAGTTGTATTCATAATTATATAGGCTATAGAATAAACCTGATCAATCTGATCTCCCATGCAATGAATTATAAGCCACTGTTATGCATTACAAAAAAAAATTCTTCAAAAGGGTAAAACAAAAACCTTTCACAACTCCAACAAGAGTGGTGTGGTCACCAGAAACCCACTCTTGCTGTTCAATTTTAACTTCAAACAAGTATGAATTTCCGCACATCACTGTCCTCTCATCACGTCCAACTGCAACCCTGTGGGAGAAAAGCTGTCTATTCATTCACCCACAGTGATTTCCACTTCTATCTCGATAACTGTGCCTGCAACAATTATGGTAATGGAGCTCCTCCACCCCCCACCCCCCACCCCCCCTCAGCCGCCCTTTCCATTTGGGGCTCTCCTCTCTTCACAACGGGACAGGGATGGGGAGCATTGCTGCAATGCCTCAATCTCTCTGTCTCACTGCACAGTCACTCTCAGAGCACTTACTCCGCACAGTCAAAAGTTCTGAGGCCTCCCCTCCCCTCTGCTAGATCAGACACAGAGGAGAGAATACAAAGATAGTGACCAACAATGATAACAACTGACACTACACCCAAACGTGACAAGTTTTGTATCACTGCCATGGCAAAAATCAACATTAACTAAATATTATGCTGGACCTGCAGTTGACAGAACAACACCACTCTCGTATGAGTTCAACAACACGACCTCATCCAAACTATGCTGTAACAAATCAGGGTCCAATAAAAAAGCCTTAACTGGTGAGCTTCAGTCAGTTGTGAATTCATGTTATTTGTACATGAAATGTTTAAATCAAGACCATGTAAAATATTTATGTCACCATACTTTTTCTGGGAAAAGCAACAACAAATATGACCAGACCATGGATGTTAACTACCATGAAAACAATCAACTTTTAAAATGGTAAATTTTGCTAAAAGGCTCAAAACTTGCAAATGTTATATGTTTATGATTAAAAAAAAAACAAATTTAAAAAGACCTGAATAAAATTAAAGGCATTAAGGGCAGGTACATTATTTTTGTTTTTTGAGGTTTTTAAATCATTCTCCAGTCGTATTCATTATGTAATCACCAGAGTAACCACTAACTGCTGCTCAATATACTCTCTGTTGTAACTCTCTTTGGCTGGAGTTAGCCTCCTAGCTGCAGTTACATCAGTTAGCTATGTAGCTACAGACCCGATTATGACTGGAGCCTGCTGGATCATGATGCACAGAGCACTAGGGAGTGTTTATGTTTACTCTGAGGGTAACTGAACTGGGCTCAGCAGCCTTTGAGTGAACACAGCCAAGCCTGGACCAAGCACAATCTCTGAGACCAACAGGGACCAGCATGACAACAGGGAATACTGTACCGAGCTGATATTCAACAGCACTGATTGGGATTCTGACTCGGGAACGATATAGACAGCAAGTGGGGACAGGAAAAGCGTGAAGCTGAGAGAAGCAAGAGGGAGGTCGGGCATCAGAGAGGCAGCAAGGAGCCACAACATTTTCACATCTAAGGATTAATTAATTAAGGAAATATTTTCAACCACACCAGAGCTGGTGATTGTTGAACAGTGGTGAGACTAACAAAGACTTTTTGGTATGTATTATTAGGCGTGTTGTGACTATTGCCTGATTTTAGACTTCGAATCCACCCACTTCACCAAGGTGACAGATTCTGAACATGGAAATGGAGTGCAATGAGTTGACAATTCAGTCTGATATCAGGCTATTATGACTGCACCTGAGGTAATGTGTAATTACTCAGTGTTCAACATGCTCTGTTTACATTCTATAATGTGCATTTACCTACTTGGGCATTGGTTTCTCTCTTAATGATCAGCTCCTTCAACAATCAATCACTTTAATTGAGGTCTCAGCCACAACTGCAATTTGGAAACCAGCACACCACAATTTATGCTTGATCAATGTTGGGACAGTGAGCCTCAGTCTCATGTTTTCTAATACACGTTGATTAAAATGTCTCTGATCCCTACAAGCAGTTCATCCTGAGAAAACCAGGAGTGTAGTGAGCTCCACAGTATGGCCAGTTCACAAGTTTGGCAAAATTAGACTGCTGAAGCCTCGTATCAGGTTTGGCTAAACTTCAGAATGCATTTTTGCAAAGGTAGAGGATGGTAGGTTGTGATCTTCATCTAATCCATTGGATTTTTTTTAGGAAAGGATCTCTTCACAGACAGGATGTACAGGATAACAGGTATAGCGACTAATAGTTATTTTATTGTCCTCAGTTTTAGGACGGAGGAGGAATTTCTAAAAATTCTTTCAAGGGGTTTTAAAAGGCAACACTAAGTAAAACATCAGTTCCTACACAGCACGGGCACTGTAGAAAAATCAACAGTGAGGTCTCGAAGAAGTAAAATTGGGTATTTCATAACAACTACTGCTACACAACACACTGGCAAAGGTCACCAATTATTTTATGTTAAACAATACACGACCATTGTTCTTCTACAAGACTCTCCACCAAAACTGCAACCCAGAAGAGTTGTATTGTTGTTGAGACAGGTGTGTGAGGAAACTGGTTTCTCTCATTTTATATCTAGGCTTTTTAGACTATGCATTGTATTTATTAATTATTTTACTGTAACCCATTGTACAATACCATTTCCATTAAATGCAGCACTTCAGAACAAGAGTATTACGCATTTTATCAGAACACACATGCTTCTTGGACTTTTATTGAACACATATGAGACTAAAAAAAATTCCAATCAGCAAGGTGTTGTAGTATTTTGGCCCCAGTCTTGAAGGGCTGCTATAAGTTTTCCAAGCCACCAGATGTCACTGTGCTGCATTTGAAGACCCAAAGCTTGCTTTTCTTTTTAGCACAAATACAAAGAAAACCCCAGTGCTTCATAAGGTTTTATCCCCTCATCACTGCAGTACAGCATAACCTTTAGTGTATTATTGCTTTAAGGACCAGGTGTTGGTCTGAGAGGGCAAATTATTAGATGAGAGTCTGGCCAGCCTCATAAAATAATAGTCATAATTTGACCATACCATGGTCTTGAGTGATTTAAGAATGGAAAACGGAATTAAATCCAGCCTGCTGAGTATCATACATCAACTGTCAGCTGTCATATTAACTCAGTAATTACAGACGAGAAAAATACCATGTCAACATGCTCATTTTCATAACCTCCCTCTCTAAACATGCAATTGGCCACGTCTTATGTAAATGTAGCATTTAATAAAACTGGTGTATTGAAGGATTTTAATTTGTTGCATTTTGGCCAGTGGCCACACTATTTTATCATGCAGGTAAACAAATGCAGGCATATAAACAAGCTGGTCCCCATGGTAACTCGAGATGGACAGCCTAAGGCTACGTTGGAAAGCTGTCTGGTTATAGCAAAAATAATAAATACAGCACTTCTTTGCAAGACAGTATGCCAACTTGTTAACCAGAAAACCTTTAAAAAACAAACATATAAAAGAAAATCTGAGCTGTCGGCAGAGCAACATCTGATAACTCGAGCATTGGTTACTGTCTGTCTATTTGTTACAACAGCGGTTGATTTAAGTTAAAAGGTGCCCTGAGGTAAAGGTTATTCTCAAGCTTCTGTTAATATGAAATCAACAAATAAAAAACACCTCAGGTAGACTGTGTTTCATTATTATTCACACTAAGTATCAGGGACTGAACTCACATTAACTTTGAACACGCTCTAGGGTAGATATTTAATAGAGTATCACCTTCAAATTGTGGTCTTTCAATAGGACTCTATTCTTAAGGGTAAGAGAAATCAATGTAAAGCACGGCCTTTTTTGGTCTGGGAGAGAGAGACTGATCCATAGTTTCCATTTCTTTGGAGATTTAATCGTTTTGCTCTGTACACTGACAGTTTTATCACCCTCTATCAAGATCTGTCTGTGCTTTGAGAGGGAGCAAAGGAAAAGCTTAGGGCTCATTGCTTAAACTTTGAAGAAGGGCCAATCAACCATGATGGAAAACTCACATACACAAAATTGAATCAATTATTTTCCAGCACTCAAAAATGTTAGTCAGAATGAATGCCAGACTTCACCCATTTGTGCTGTGATGCCCTGTTACTGAAAAGCATAAACAGTTTACAGTATGTTGTGATGCACTACAACCCAGAAGCAACAGAACTAAATAAAGTTGAAAATATTTTTTGATCACCTTATGGGACGGAGTGAGAAAAGCAGAGACAGATCAGGAGCAACAGTGAAGAAAACGAAGAGAAAGAAGGGGATGCAATCTCAGCAGTATTTAAGTATTTTTACAAATGTGTCCTAGTGCAGGGGAAATTACATCTCAACATGACAGAGATAGAAGACAAATGAGATTGCAATGGCTTGTAATCTAATATACCCTGTTTTTGGTACTAAATGATCAAATTTAATAATCAAACTCAATTCTTCCAGTCTTTTTCAGACCAGGTCACATGTGAGACAGTTTTTCATTGAAAAATGCATAGATTAATATAATATGTGCACCAAGTACACACACAATTCAAAGGTGTAAAAAATAAATGATTAAATAAAATATGAGGTAAAATTAAGCAAAAATAATAACCATGCCTTAAAAAACTTACAGTTTTAGAGGCAGTAAAAATATACTGAATGACCATTTCTCTCTTTGTGTTGAGGTCCTTGTCTCTCAGAGGAGTCTTTTTTTCCTCACTTAAGTTCATGTCCTCCTGAAAAGAAAAAAAAACAGAAATAGAGGATGAATCTTACTGAAATTTATATATGCAATATTCTTGGTTTTCGATTTTAGCAACACCTCTGGCACATTTTCTTCCACAAAGCATATTAATACAAATACTTTTGCAGAATAAAGTTTGGGCCAAAGTGTTATACATTTTTATTTTATTTTATTTATTTATTTCAGAACCTTTTTAGACAGTATTTAGTTATTTAATTGCCATATTGGTCTACCCATTGGGGATCATATGACATTAGCAAATTAGACATTATTCTATTCACAAGAGCAGAACATACCATCATCTTTTCAAACAGAGCGAGAATTTCTTTTTCCGTGGTGATCTTTGATGACAGCTCCTCAAACTGATGTGAGGTGGATGATGAGGAAATGGACCAATCGTTGCTATTGTGTTTAGAGTGTGATAAGGGTGGCCTCTCCTTTTTACTACCAGGAATCCGAATACTGGCGAATCTGTCCAGCTGTACAGACAACAGAGAAAATACAATTAAAATAGGGAAAAGTACACAATATTTTACATTAAAGATGTGTTAAATGCAGAGCATATTTAAATGGTTAATGGCTAAAAGACAAAACAATTAGCCTATTAATGAGTTAGAATAATTATGCTATCAGTGTGAACTGTTTGAACAAACCACATACACAGAACATCTGTTAAACATATGTTGAGCAAAGCACCATCTAGACAACATGTAGAGTCAACAAAGACATTAGTGAGAAAAGCAGTCTGTGCTCTGTGATGTGAGTGAATACAAAGTCTGGTAATGAAGACCAATTTCATTGCTACTTAAAAAAGGCAGATTAGAGGGCTTTTAGTAAGAAGATGTTAGATGTGGCAGAGATTGACAACCAAGAGAAGAAAAAGCACATCAATATCTCAAATCTTACCACATCATCTGTGATGTTTCTAAAGGGTAAGTGCTACAGGTGGAGAACAGAAAAAACAAATCAGGATACATAAAGCGACTGCATCAAACATTAGAAAAAGAGACCTTCCCTACAGCAACTGAGAGCAAACTACTGTGATAGCATTTATGAAAAGATGTGATCAATTGCTAACACAGTAAAACGTTTTGGTTCTTCATATTCTACATTAGAGAATTCAAAAACTAAATGTGTGTTGTTCAATTCTTTAAAAAGAAAGATACAGTACAGTCTCAAAGGGTTGCAAAGCATTGAAATGTTGCTAGTATTCTGGTTCTTCTCCATTACACTCATCTTGAAATTCAAAAAGAGACCGTTTCCAGCTTTAAGAGAGTTTCGGGGTGTTAAAGGGATAGTTTGGATTGTTCTGAAGTGGGGTTGTATGAGGTACTCATCCATTGTCAGTGTATTAACTACAGTAGATGCCAGCTACATGCTCTCAGTTTGGAGAAAGAGAGAGGAGCAATTTACTGCTGTGAGTCCACCTAAAAAAAAAGAACATCAATACCACTTTAAGTGTGCAGTATATTTAGAATATTGTCACCACTTTACTTTGCCATCAGACCACCTTTTCCAAAATGAAACCACCAATTAAATTATGAGCCAAATATCACTCTCTCCAAACCTACTTTAGTGAATCGATTTAAAACACAAATTCAAACACAATAACACAAAGTAACTAGCAGATCGAGGCAGCAGAAGATTAGCAACTCTCATGTTCTGCAAGGTAAAGTTACTGGTTTCACCTGTGGAGAGCAATATTTTATATAACAACAGTTTCCCATCAGATGGCAAAGAAAAATGGTGAAAATATTCTGGATATAGTGTAGATTTAAACTGATATATCTTTTTTAGGTGGACTATTTTTAAGATACCCTTTGTTTGTGACACCATCCACAACAGTTCATTGCTTAGCCTCTGTGCTTGTGCCCTCCTCTGTTTCTCCTAACTGGGGGTGACCAGTATTTACTGAAGATAATACACTGACAATCAGTAAGTAACTTATAGAACCCTACATCAAATAATACAAACTATCCCTTTAACATTCATATTTGATGAAAATTGAAGCAGAAAGCCAACACAACAAAAATGTAAAGCGCAAACACAACAAAAAAAAAGAATCACTGTCCTAATACTTCCTGACTGCACTGTGCTTCATCAGCTTTTCCCCAGTTTTCAAAGACAATTACAACCAAGCACGACGGGTGGGTGCCAAACCCACACATTGGGCACTCAGTGATGCAGTTTAACAGATTATTAAGCCCCAAGTTTAAATTCTAAACCCAAGTGTCATGTTACTCAACATCAACGACACTAGTCATTTCAACAAATTCTGCTACCTAAAAAGTGCTTCTCTAACAAGCCCTGTCTGCATATTATGAAGGATCCACTTGTGCTGTAAAAGAGGAGATTGGCAGCTGGCCTATTGTTATCTGTGCATACCAGCTACCTCAGTGCCTGCCGAGCAAGTTTTGTCTGCTGCTTTTTCTGCTCTAGCAGAGTTTTTGTTTATTTGTTGTTTGTTTTTCTGAAGACTTCTTGGGAAGTTGCCATCTGTACTTTGAACAGGTGCAACAGAGTCAAAACTGCCAAAGGAGTAGTCCTAATAAGGAATAAGAAGTCAATACATGAACAGACAACATGAAATTTCAAAATGCTGTCATAATGAAATGCTGGATGAAAAACTGCCATAGAAAGGTTAAGTCTCCCTCAAACATAACAGCAAACCGTACAGAACCTCAGAGAAATAAATCGATACCCACCAGTGTTTAATTAATATAAAATTGCCTGGAAAAAAATATGTCAGCCTGTCAATGAGCCATTCCCCTAATGAGTGCTCTGAGATTAACATCATACATTTTTGTTCAAAATGTGCTCAAAAAGAAACAAGCTGATGTGAGAGACTTTAATAAAATGACCCACCATATTATTTTGTCTCCTCTGATCAGCTCGACAATTGATCAAACTAATTGGACACAGCTGTCAAACTTTTACCCCTCATGCCCAGTACCCACATTTTGACAAACTACGCCAGAGTATGCATAGGTCTACATGTGGAACAAAGCTAAGATGAACCCCAACAATTAGACAACTATTCTAAATTATTTTAGTCACACTTGATGTTAAAAGGGGTCAAATACTAGGGCTGTGTATTGGCAAGAATCTGGCAGTATGATTAATATCACAATACAGGGGTTATGATTCAATATATTGATATATTGTGATACTGTAAGCAAGATCAGTGTTTCCCCAACCATTGCTTTTGGGGTATTTCATGATGTTGCTCTTCCCTGTCGATGGTAACTGTGTTTATTGTATCGCTTTAATGTTGGTAAAGACTCTTTTCAGTAATTAGCCTGTGGAAATTGGCCTCACCGAGTGATACTATAAGCTAACAGGTTAGCCCAGTTAGTTTGCCCGGTATTACTGTGAACACACAGTCAATGTGGCTACTGCAGCAGTTGTTTAGTATGCACAGTCACACAGAGAGTAAAACTGAAACTGAATCATGACCTTAGAATTTACAGTCGTATCGAATCGTGGATTTGAAGAATCATGACACCCCTACCAACCAGTGGCTTCTTCTCCAAAACAGCAGTTGGGTATGCTAGCTTCTGTTGTCTGCCTCAAACCACAAGTAACCATCACAACAAAATTGATGCAACACAATAGATAAACACTGGTTACTGCCATCAGTGAATGCTGTCTTATTTGCTGATCAGCCAGCTGCAGTCAACAAGATGAATATCGGTTGATACTGATGTTTAGCTGATCACCAGTACAAGAAAAACAATGACATATATACAGTAAATGAAACAACAAATTGTAATTCACAAAATTTAGCTCATCGTTATGGAAGTTTATTTCACACTAGGACTGCAGTTAACTCAATTATCGATTCATCTGATTAAGAATTGATTAGTTTTTTGGTATATAAAATGTCAGATATGTCTTGTTTTGTCCACAGCACAAAGATATTCATTTTAATGTCATGAAAGACTAAAATAATAAAAAAAAATACATTTGAGAAGCTGAAATCAGAGATTTGACCTACTTGATTAAAAATCGACTCGAAACGATTAGTCAATTATCAAAATGTTGTCAATCATTTACTAATCGATTAATCAATTACTCTTTGTAGACCTATTTCACACCTCTCTGTTCTCACCCTCCCCTATTCATTCCACTTTTGCACACTTGTTTTAACATTAATTTGAATAGTACTGAAATAATCACTGGGTTTATAACTGACAAAAAAACAGGCTTTAACAAAGTTTATATCATAATTAAGCTCTTCGGCAATGAGAAAAAAGCTTTTAATCTCAAGTGTATTTCACAACTCATCAATGATTTAAATGCATGTTTCTTTTAAAGGGAGACTAACTCTCTGAACACAATAAGAACAAAATTGCACTGCAAGCTGGATGGAAATAAACAGAGTCTATCCACACAAAAAAATTCTCCCATCAGCATCCTTCAACAATTTAGCTCCTAGTTGTTCTCCAAGTCCTTGTTATTCAGTTCTGCTAATGCAAAATCTGGCAGACAGACACGCTGAACAGTATAATAAAATGCAACAGTGACTTGGTCTTCCTGTTCTGGCCCTGCAAGATTAATGGTATGGAACCCAAAAATGGCAAATATAAAATGAATGAATGGACATTATGCCAGCTCCTGTTCCTTTTCATCAATTTCATAATTTATTTAAAATGATGTTCAGAATATTGCTGCTTGTGCCTAAGCAGCCTTTTGTCCCAGCTGTTGCAGTCTCTCTTTCATGTTTCTGCAATTATGTATCATTGCAGCTTGTTCGTGGACCCAGCATGTGGCTGTTATGTACGTATAGAACATCAAAATGTTCAGTTGGTACTCATTGTTTAATCTAAGCAGCAACAAACAATCAGCGTCATACAAAGGAATCCACAGGTGGTTTTCCCAGGCCACTTGCAGTGCAATAGTCAATAGCACTACACTGTCGGAGCAGAGGGCAATGGAAACTCTGCAACGGGGCAGTGTAAACATGACGCGGCTGTAGAGTAGATGGCGCACAGCTAGGTGCAAAAGCCATGCTGAGACCTACAGCATTTTGCTAGATATTCATACTGCGAGTAGTTTGCATGAGCAAAAAAATGTTAATGTCAAATAAAAAATTGTCTCTCAGCTGCCGTATAAAAATTATTTACAGTGAATAATTTTCAAATACCAATAACAGCGTGACTGCTTTTCTCTGTTTTATGTCCTTGTTAATTGAATATCTTTGGGTTTGGGACTGTTAGTCAGACAAAACAAGTTATAACAAGACATAACTTTGGGCTTTGGGAAACTGTGATGGACTTTGTTCCCTTGTTTTTTGGCATTTTTTGATGATGAACAACTAATACAGTCATCTAGAAATTAATTGGCACATCTATCAGTAATGAAAATATGTTAGCTGCAGCTCTGCAGGAGCTTATTGGCTTCATAAAATAAGCAAGGGGTAGCCCAACAATTCAGTGCCATCTCTTAGTACCCATCCATAGTCACAAATGAATTGCTGGTGAGGCCTCACAGTGACTCCACATTTCAAGGCTTCAAAATAGAGCAAGCAGTGACCCAAGTAACAAGGATAGTGGAATAAAAGGACACCAGTGAGAGCTAAGGCCAGCACAGGACAGCGAGTCAGCCAAAAAGTAGCTTTTGGTGAGAAACATAATTGTCTAGTATAGCCTAACTAAAAACTGACAAAACGGCAAATAAAATTGTGGCTGCCATAAAGCTAGCTGAAGGGCCATTTGGTTAACCAGCAATGCTTTGTGTTTTTCAAGATCTCACTATTGCAAATCCTTTGTTTTAATGGACAAAATAGGATGGCCTGACAACAGTAATTTGTAAATGTCAGTGAATTCATTTTAGTTTCCACTATCACCCTGTTCATTTAATTAAACTGTGATAACATCTTTTTCAATTAACTGAGACAAGTAACCCACCACTCGTAGAGAACACACTGATTTGTAAAACACTGCACATGAAATCCACAGCAGAAAAGAGACGAAAACAAAGAAAGAGAATACTTCACTGAAGTCAGGACAAAGGAAAAATTAAAGAACTCAAAACTCAACAAAAACCAAGGCAGCATACGCATCGGATTTGGAAATTATCATTTTTTAGGCCTTTCATTAACATTGCTAACACTTTTTTTTATAATTTTTTTTTTTTTTTTTTAACTTTACCTTTTTGGACTTTAAACAATTGCACAAACCCAGAAGGACTGAAAATACTTATCACAAAGCAAAAGGACCACTACGCAGGGCTTTCACCAATGAATGGCTATGGACCATCTTAATTAGCAGTATTAACAAAGCAAACATTTCAAATTATGGCCTCATGTCAAATTTTCTACTACTTTTTTTCAAATTTCTGCAGAAATCCCCTTATAAATAATAGCTGATTTTTTCTTTATGCATGGCATTAGACTTAAAACTATCACTCAGAGAACTTAATCACACTTAGTGCCACAAGGTTTTTCCTCCACATCAGATTTAGTGAAGTGAATTTTAATTTTCTGTGGACTGACTAATTGATTCATCTTCATAACATTTCTGCACCACTTTTCTGACAGTATCACCAGCCCTAACTGAAAAGACACTCAGCAAAGTAACAACAATTTAAAAGGATACTCCACTTTACATGATAACCCACTCAATATGTACTCACCCCTATGCCGATGTGATGATAAGTGAAGATCTTCAGTTCACAAAACAATCTTGGAATAACTGTAGCATGTAGCCGGTAGGATGTAAACATGACGTCGATTTAATGTGCGCACGTTCGGAAGTCTCGCAAGATCGACGCCATGTTTACATCCTACCGGCTACATGCTACAGTTCACATTTCGGCTAAAAACATGGCGTAAATGGCGTCTTTTGCAGTTAATTTTTAATGTCGCGGCTCACAGACACTTGGATTACACCACACAAGCAGGATGGAGACATTTTGTGTTTGTTTTGTGTTCTTTTTTTTAACATTTTATCCGTGGTCACCTTTCACTGCCATTGTACTGGATGAGGCTATTACCCTGTTTTCTGCTGAAACTCCAGGATTGTTTTGTGAACTGAAGATCTGCACCTATCATCACATCGGCATAGGGGTGAGTACATATTGAGTGGGTTATCATGTAAAGTGGAGTATCCTTTTAAAGTTGAATGAACAAATTTGCTTTGGTTGAAAAAACTTGCCAGCCAATATAAATGCTAATAAAATACACTTCATTAATGACTGACATGGCTCACTTTTCCCCAAACCAGATTTTTGTGTATCACATCAGTCTCATGTTCAAATTTCAGCTCTTAAATGACCGATATCCTGCTGACACCTGACACTACTGGTAAATTTTGTTTCTTACCCATCTCTTTTTGTTTTTTCAGGCTTATTGAAAGATCTTTTTTTTTCAAGCTGATATTTAAAAGGTTAAAGGTTAATAGAAGAGGTAAGTTAAGCACCTTAATTATGTTAAATTTGTTCACCATAACTCACTTGAGCACAAAGTTTAGTAATATTGCCCATTAACACTAAAAACACACCCCAAAAAATTAGTGAGATAGAAAAAAGATATTTAACATCCATTACATTAATGAGACCATAAAACCCTTCCAAAGCTAAACTGACAACCAACTGATTTTGGATGTGACAATAAACGGTCCCTCTCACCCCTTTTTTTAACCCTATACTTAAAAGAGGGCAAAAACAGCATCTGAGAAGACCATTAACACGTCTTCTGTTCCATTTCTTTCTTCGGTTTTATAATGCTCTGCTTGAAAAGACAGCCACCACACATACAGTGTCCTTTAATGGAAAATCTTTCCTCCAGTTCTGGTTAATACTGTGGTATTGCAGTGCCACCTATTGAGATGACCGTTAATAAATCAGAACTGTTCACTGTGACAAATATTCATAGTGTTTTCAGTATTTTGTTATAATAATAGTTATATGTTATAAATATTGTTAGACTGACCAATCTGATGAGAGAGTGTGACTAAATGTGTCAACACTAAGCTGTGAGATCACAGGTACATGTATGTATCTTCCAGTGGGAGTAAGTAACAAGATGTTCTTTAGTTGTGTATTTCGAACGAGTAAACAAAACAAAATCATAAGGAGGTTTTTTTTTTTTTTTCAAAGCTCTCTGGGAGGCATAATGGCCTCAGTGTACTTAGCTGCTTTTTGGGTAGCATATTAAAAGGAGAACCAGAACAATAACTAACACCTTTGTCAGCCTGAGTGAAAATGTGTGCTTCAGTTTATGCAAGGATACTTTCCTTTTCACTCTTGCCACAGCTGTGAAAAAGTGCTGCCAAGAGTGAGTAAACAACATGAAAAATAATCTCAGTATGTTTTCAGTGCAAACAACTGTCAGGGCTAACTTCATATGCTTTTCACAGTGAAAGTTTGCAATGCTTTTATTTTGAAGTAGCCAGTCTTGAGTGTGTGGTACTTACAGTATTTTAGCATAAATGAATTAGGTTTTAAATAAGTTAGAATTTTGACAACATAAATTCAACTTAAGGACCACTAACTTGATTTTCCAGAGCTTTCAACTACATCTCAAATCATCACCAAGGGAGCTTACTCAGTTGTCATGGAGATAGCTCCATTTTCATGATAGTCAAAAGATAGGTGGCCATGCAATACATTGCATGTGGATTAGGACAGTCTTTGGCAACCTACATGAATGGCCTCCATCCTAACCAAAGCCCATACTTAAAGCTATTACAAAGAACTTTCATATTTTGTTGATTTTGGAGGCGCATATGGACAAAAGCAATGGTGTCTACCCCATAATAACCACAAAATATAATGTCAAAAATAAGATTATCCCTATCAGAATTGTAGCACTCAATATAATTAAGGAGAATCTGACCTGGTGGCAGGCATTAAGAATAACTATACAGAAATAGACTGTCTTCTCACAAATGGTCTTGTTAACTTATGCAGCTCATATAGGGGCATGAGTAATAAATTAAGACTGTTTCACAACCAGATAAAAAAATCTTTGTAGTAGTTCCATACGTTCCATTAACAGTGTAGCTACTACGGGTATAACAGTATGTGCATTCGTTCTGAACAGTTTGGATCGGTATACCGGTATATATGTATGTTAGTCTGTCTGTGCTGCTCTGTATAAATGAGCACAAGTTGTTCAGTAATTATTAACAGGGTCAGAGTCTTATGATGGAGCATTACTGACATTTTTTCTTACTGACTATATGGTGTTTACAGTAAGTGTCTTAACTGTAACAGTAAGAATTATGGTCAATCAGCCACTGCTGAATGTTTTTTTTTTAATAAATGACAAAAATATTATTTTCTGCTTTTTTTTTCAATTTTCACTGCTGTAGCAAAAATGTACCAAGCTGTGGCCCTAAAACCAAATTATATAACAAAACATCAATTTTGTTTACAGTCCCACCCCTACAACCACCTGTTGTTAAGCTCCATACTGAGGTCACATGATGACAACTGAGGATCCCCTAACAAAAAAATATTTCTTGTCTTCAGCTTTAACATTTTAGCTGCTCATTAGTACTTTGCATACACACAGTATGAGTTATTACTAAAACAATATTTCAAAATTTCTATTAGCGGGCTTTGTGCATTCATGCTGAATCTGTCAAAAGATGTTAAATCACCAGATGTTACACAAGTTTTGTGGCAAGTTACCAAGAATTCATATTACAGTCAGTCGATGAGACACAGTCAAGACATTCATAGGATGCACCACCCCTGTAGTCATGGAAAAGGGTCATCACAAGTTACCACAGAGCAAAAAGTGATTCCTTCATATTGCTTATTTTGTCAGACCAACCATATTTTGTTGATTTTGGAGGCGCATATGGACAAAAGCAATGGTGTCTACCCCATAATAACCACAAAATATAATGTCAAAAATAAGATTATCCCTATCAGAATTGTAGCACTCAATATAATTAAGGAGAATCTGACCTGGTGGCAGGCATTAAGAATAACTATACAGAAATAGACTGTCTTCTCACAAATGGTCTTGTTAACTTATGCAGCTCATATAGGGGCATGAGTAATAAATTAAGACTGTTTCACAACCAGATAAAAAAATCTTTGTAGTAGTTCCATACGTTCCATTAACAGTGTAGCTACTACGGGTATAACAGTATGTGCATTCGTTCTGAACAGTTTGGATCTGTTGTTAAGCTCCATACTGAGGTCACATGATGACAACTGAGGATCCCCTAACAAAAAAATATTTCTTGTCTTCAGCTTTAACATTTTAGCTGCTCATTAGTACTTTGCATACACACAGTATGAGTTATTACTAAAACAATATTTCAAAATTTCTATTAGCGGGCTTTGTGCATTCATGCTGAATCTGTCAAAAGATGTTAAATCACCAGATGTTACACAAGTTTTGTGGCAAGTTACCAAGAATTCATATTACAGTCAGTCGATGAGACACAGTCAAGACATTCATAGGATGCACCACCCCTGTAGTCATGGAAAAGGGTCATCACAAGTTACCACAGAGCAAAAAGTGATTCCTTCATATTGCTTATTTTGTCAGACCAACAGTATAAAAACTCAGTTTTATATTTTTACACATTGTATATACAGTGAGCATATGTCTCATTTTCAGACAGATGCAGTGCAATGATGCAGGTTAAACTCACAGTGGCAGTCAATCTGAATGGTTTAACACACTCAACCAACCTGACTTTGCAACCCTGCTTTTATCTATCAGTGAACATTCATCTTAACATGTGAACAGGCATTTCCAAGCCAACAGCTCATCAGTGGGAGTGGATAATAACAGTCTGGACTGAAAGATCATTCCTGTACAGAGCTTTACTATGATTGTAGACAAGACTCTCTGAATGGTGGTGACGAGGAATTAACTTGTGGTGGCACTCTCAATGGGGTCAAATGCAGGTTGAGTGTGCATTAAGAGGAACTGTGTCATAAACAAATCTCCTGTCTGAAAACGATATATATATATGTATGTGTTGCTTCTAGAGGTATGACTGCTTTGAAAATGAGACCCCTACTTCAAAACCCCGATAATGTTTTGTTCAAATAGCGAGCCATGCCTATATCTCCCAGAAGATTGCAGCAGACAAATACTAGGCAGACACAATGACAGTTGGCTTGTAGTAGTAGGAAGCACATGGATTAGTGTAAGGGCTAAACCCTGTGCTAATTTTAACCTTTTGACTTCCTATGAGCAAAGCAAAGTTGACAAACAGCCAAGATGACTGTTTCACGAACATACACAGAATGCATTTCTTAACTGTGAGAAAGACTCTGTAAAGGTATTTTCTCAGCAACAGACATTACATAATATCACACATCTCCACCACTGATTGCTCTAGATATGTTTCGCC
>JAJHUR010073446.1:91842-132473 GCA_027495735.1 Lutjanus campechanus
TCTTTGTAGTAGTTCCATACGTTCCATTAACAGTGTAGCTACTACGGGTATAACAGTATGTGCATTCGTTCTGAACAGTTTGGATCGGTATACCGGTATATATGTATGTTAGTCTGTCTGTGCTGCTCTGTATAAATGAGCACAAGTTGTTCAGTAATTATTAACAGGGTCAGAGTCTTATGATGGAGCATTACTGACATTTTTTCTTACTGACTATATGGTGTTTACAGTAAGTGTCTTAACTGTAACAGTAAGAATTATGGTCAATCAGCCACTGCTGAATGTTTTTTTTTTAATAAATGACAAAAATATTATTTTCTGCTTTTTTTTTCAATTTTCACTGCTGTAGCAAAAATGTACCAAGCTGTGGCCCTAAAACCAAATTATATAACAAAACATCAATTTTGTTTACAGTCCCACCCCTACAACCACCTGTTGTTAAGCTCCATACTGAGGTCACATGATGACAACTGAGGATCCCCTAACAAAAAAATATTTCTTGTCTTCAGCTTTAACATTTTAGCTGCTCATTAGTACTTTGCATACACACAGTATGAGTTATTACTAAAACAATATTTCAAAATTTCTATTAGCGGGCTTTGTGCATTCATGCTGAATCTGTCAAAAGATGTTAAATCACCAGATGTTACACAAGTTTTGTGGCAAGTTACCAAGAATTCATATTACAGTCAGTCGATGAGACACAGTCAAGACATTCATAGGATGCACCACCCCTGTAGTCATGGAAAAGGGTCATCACAAGTTACCACAGAGCAAAAAGTGATTCCTTCATATTGCTTATTTTGTCAGACCAACAGTATAAAAACTCAGTTTTATATTTTTACACATTGTATATACAGTGAGCATATGTCTCATTTTCAGACAGATGCAGTGCAATGATGCAGGTTAAACTCACAGTGGCAGTCAATCTGAATGGTTTAACACACTCAACCAACCTGACTTTGCAACCCTGCTTTTATCTATCAGTGAACATTCATCTTAACATGTGAACAGGCATTTCCAAGCCAACAGCTCATCAGTGGGAGTGGATAATAACAGTCTGGACTGAAAGATCATTCCTGTACAGAGCTTTACTATGATTGTAGACAAGACTCTCTGAATGGTGGTGACGAGGAATTAACTTGTGGTGGCACTCTCAATGGGGTCAAATGCAGGTTGAGTGTGCATTAAGAGGAACTGTGTCATAAACAAATCTCCTGTCTGAAAACGATATATATATATGTATGTGTTGCTTCTAGAGGTATGACTGCTTTGAAAATGAGACCCCTACTTCAAAACCCCGATAATGTTTTGTTCAAATAGCGAGCCATGCCTATATCTCCCAGAAGATTGCAGCAGACAAATACTAGGCAGACACAATGACAGTTGGCTTGTAGTAGTAGGAAGCACATGGATTAGTGTAAGGGCTAAACCCTGTGCTAATTTTAACCTTTTGACTTCCTATGAGCAAAGCAAAGTTGACAAACAGCCAAGATGACTGTTTCACGAACATACACAGAATGCATTTCTTAACTGTGAGAAAGACTCTGTAAAGGTATTTTCTCAGCAACAGACATTACATAATATCACACATCTCCACCACTGATTGCTCTAGATATGTTTCGCCCACGTTTCCTAAGCTATGACTGAGCTGAATAGCCGGTAAGTAAAATAAGCAAATGAAAATCAAGTAAATGAAAGGTTTTCAAAGTGGGAGGTGGGCCTCCCCAAGAGGACGCAAAACAGAGGCCCGGTGAATGGATGTGAAAAAATTTGACATCAGTTATTAGTTATCAAAAGGAGATCACATAGCTTGGCCTAAATGTCTGTGATTTTGTTAAAGAATTCAGAGATTCAATAATGAAGAATTTCACTGTTGTTTCAACTTTCCCCGAAGGTCTCAGAATCAGGAACAAACACTGAACAGTATTTATGTATTTGTTGTAGTCTGAATTATGTCAAACAACAATCTTAAGGTTCAACCATTGGTTATTGGTTAGGTTATTGGTTCAACTATTGACTGTTAATGGGATTAAATATCATCATAATCCAAAAGACATCTAGGAATTGATCAAACTAAGCAAGTACTGTTTTCATACTTTTGTCTGAGGGCAGGTCTACACATCTCAGACTTTGAAAACCCCTGCAGCAAATTAGTCCAAGGCCCTTTTCACATTAATCTCAAGGTAGACTCATGCATCCATTTATAGCTGTACTATATTATACAGTATTTTACTATGAAAAAATGTTCTTGCAGCTACTCTTGTGTTTTGCACTTTATCTAGTGTCTTCTGTGTGCCTGTGTGTGTTGTCCACGGGTGGTATCAGACAAGAGAGTTACTGTACCAATTTAGACAGGGATTGAGAGGGGAACAATTGCAAAAATTGAATGATACGCCCTCCTCACATGCGGTTGGACACTGTACACGTCTAACACATAACATGTGACACAACAAAACGTTAATATTTAGTGTGTCATACTTACAAACTTTGGCTTGCGTTCTCCTTCATCGTAACAGTTCGTACTGTGATGCGAAGAGCCCTTCTTCTTCTGTGATTTACTGTCTCGTCCGGTTGTGGAGTCGAACCGCTGACTATAGCTGTCCATGTTATTAACCTAATGACTCCTACACGAGATGATGGCTACTAAAGACGTTAACCTTGTAATGTATGTAACGTTAGCACACACCCTAAAATGGTGAAGGACAGCACACGGGAAATTGTCTACATTACCATTCCCGTCTTGAACTGGCAAGACAGCTCATGCCGATAAATACGTACGTGCAAATTATACTAGTTCGTCAAAAAACAGATATGTCTATACATGTATTCTGAAGTCTTCACTCCCAAT
The DNA here is from genome assembly GCA_027495735.1 of Lutjanus campechanus. Lineage (NCBI taxonomy): Eukaryota > Metazoa > Chordata > Actinopteri > Lutjaniformes > Lutjanidae > Lutjanus > Lutjanus campechanus. Next base: position 94,694 of record JAJHUR010073446.1, read on the forward strand.
AGTCCGTTTAGCTAGCTAGCAAGTTTGCTATACTATCATTCACCGGTGGCTTTACTTAGCGCTAATCCAATTTATGGACTGTCACGTAGCCTAACTCCTTAGTTACCTCCAACAGAATGAACGCAGCATATAACAGAACGCTTTTCCTCGTTAGCAAATTTTATCCGGCCATGAATTCAAAGCTATAAGGTTATGTTCATTTCGAGCAGTATGCTAATTGAAGCGTTGGCTGTATAAAATTATGTGGCAGATATTTTTTGACAGACCCGCGCAATGGGGACGTCACCTCCGCGTGTTCAATCCAGCCAATAGCATTCACGCATCCACAAAAATGGAATCATCATTGGTACACCCCCCCACTATTTACAGTTGGAAGTACATTTGATTGGCCCCAGTGTGCTGTCAATCATCCTTACTTCTTCTTAGGGGTGTTCGTTTTGCGAAACCTGTGTCTCCCGCCGGTACGATGGTTTACGTAGCCTGGGTCTACCTTTGGTGGAGAGGTGGTTTCAGTTTGTCTGCAGTCAATCAGGTCATGTTGGATAGAAATTATGCAAAATTGTAGCTTTGACAGTGTAATAATTTAATTAAATAGATTAGCCCACATACATACATAATACAATTACCAACCATACAAACTGACAAGCAGTAGCCTGTTTTAAAACTTTATTGTATGGAAAATATAATGCATACAAATGTGTCTATAACAGTATGTATATGTATATGTATATATATATACATATATATGTATGTATATATATATATATATATATATATATATATATATATATATATATATATATATATATATATATACTTTGTTTTTACTTTGTTGAAGTGTATGAAAAATGCTTCACATACAAATATGACATGGGGACTGGCAAGACTAATTATCCAGACAAAAACAAGCATATGCTTCACATGTTTCTCACATATAAAACAGAAGAGGGACAATACAAATAAAGTGTTTCAATGTGTTCATCACAAAAGGAGCAGAACTGAAGATAGTTTACAACAAAAAGGCATCCAAGAAGATTGTAGAATGTACTGAATTTAGAGCTCAACCCACACCTGAAATAAGTATAATTATTTTTGATTGCGCAAACTCTATTTTAGTGTGGGTAAAAGGACAAAACACACATTTCCCTGAGAGGTTCAATCAATTTTATATGACTCATAAAAGGTCTATGCACAGTTGACTGACTAGCTACTGTCTTTTGGGATTGCACAGCAGATTATAGATGAGAAAAACATCTCTGTGTTGGTCACTTTACCACATTAATGGGCTATTACTCACTTTTTTCAGATAATTTTCTGTATATTTTAAAAAACGTTTCTCCCCATCCTACCCTGTTACATTTGAAGGACCCAACCAAGCCCTTCACTTCTCATGTAGGCTTTCATGTGAAGCATGGGGTGGAACAAAAATTGTTATTGCCATTTTTTCCTATCAGATTGTTATAGTGAAAGTGCTTTTACACTGCTGGTTTTCAGCTTTGTTTGGCGATTTAGAAGTAAGCCAACAGTAACAGCAAAATCCCAAATACCTTGTCTGAAGAAAACAGCAATGAGCTGATGTGATGCAACAAACAGAAACTTTTGAGATCCTTCTCGTGTGCTCTACTCAAAACATGATTTTCTCCCCCAAGATATGCAGTACAGTATCAAAGCGAGCACTCCAATCACTATGAAACATGTGTGCCCAATTAGTGAAACCCATGAATTACAGGAGAATATATTAATTGTGTGGAATACTGGCAGTGAACCACATGATGTTAGTGACATCTCTTGGTGGATGCTAAGCTGCTCTATGGCTGGTGTTATTATCCAGCAATTCTTGATCATGCTGAACATTCCTGTTGAGGACAGTATAATTTACGTAATGATGCCGATAGGATAAAAGGCCACTAGTAGTATTAACCTCTTCACTGCCTTTGTGCTGCCAGATAGCTGGGAGCATGCCAGCTCCCCTAAAACCTCAGTAGTGCAGTCAACTGACAATCAGACACATGTAGCTTACTGACAGTTACAACTTCAACAACTGGTTATGAGTTTGATTGATAGTTTGAGAGAACATTTTCTTTGACCCACAAAAACAAGAAGCCTACACAAATACTTGGCAAATAGGCAACAGGTCACAGATTTCAGCTGCCTCTTGGCTCATGTAATTTATTCAGTTGTTATATTTCAAACATAAGTCTTTTACCAGTAGAGCTGATTCAGTATAATTATGCTCCACCATTAATATGTCAATCTGCAAAATCTAAATGCAAATTAAGATGGATTCCTAGGCTGATACATGGATAGAGATTATACAAGCGTGGCTTATACGTGGATTTTGTAAATATAAAATGTTGTAAATGTTTTCTTTTCAAGGCAAAACTTGAAGTCAAAGGCCACCGTTAAATAAAACCTTCAGCTATGAAATCAAATGTGACTTCCTTTGAATTCCTAAAATATTATATTTGAAGACCTTTATTCCTTGAATCTCTGAAAGGGTATCTGTATGGCTGCCAGCAGTGTGTTAACACTCTTCATCTAACCAAAAAACACGCCTTTTGCTTTGTGCTGTGTTAATCCTCAAAGACAATGAAAAAGATCTATCCTTGTGAATCGGTCAAAGAATTGCCACAGGGCTGTGCTATCAAAATACCCCAAAGACCAAAGAATAAAAATTCAAATGTTCTTGTCATGATAATGATATTGATTTCTGCTATTTAACAAACAATCCACATACAGAAAATCCATGTCAGTTTGAATGTTTTGTTTTTTTTTCTTAATAGAATTTGGTCTGCTGTATTTGTAGAATTTCAAGACAGTACTGTTGTATGTCAGAACTCATAAAAATGAGTATAGGTTGTTTAAAGGATCAATATTATATCAAAGCCTCAAATCTCACTGTTGTGTGCAATAAATGCAATGAAACATTGTTGCATACTGTCTGTTTTGTATGGAGCAATTATTAATTATTTTATTCTTTTCTTTTTAGCTATAGGTCATGTGGGGAAGGTCAGAATGAAATTTAAAGGCTCTGTATCAATAAGGGAAACATAACCCTCACAGTGAAGCTCCACTTCACTACTAGGGCTTCTGAATAAAAACGGCTTTAAACCCTATATGTACAACTTATATCAGGAAAGTATGGCCACTGTTTTAACATATCGGTGTGCAGCTACTGCCATCTTGTGGTTGCAATTAAAATTGTATCACTGCATCATCACTAAATTTTGGATGTTTTCCCACTGATAATTAAACCATGCAAAGGTGTTTTCGTTCACAAATCTCATTTCAAACTGGGGGGTCCGTGGTTTAATGTAAATCTGTGGGGAACCTTGACATGAAAAGGTTTGGCAACCCTGCAGGAGTGCTTTAAAATGCAAGACCATTCTGAAATGAATGCATGACTATGCCAATAATAAAAAGAAAGGAAATTGCCATCACCATTGAAAACCTTCAATAGTTTTCATAACTCAAACTATCATAAAACATTAATAAACACTTTTAAATGTTTAGTGTATGGTTCAGTCAGTGATGTGGAATGGACATGACATCCCTGTTCAGACAGCACCGACACAACTACAGAAGTAATCGATAATGTCATATTGGACCCTATGTATAACTCCAAGTTTTCTAGTGTTGACTCCAACCCCTGATGCTTAGACTATAATATGTAGGTGTAAGGAATGCCTATGACAGAGTCATATTTTATATGTAAGGATACTGTACTTGTAAAGATTAACCCACTAATCCTGTAACATGGGACATAGGTGCAATAAAAACAGTTTGTAAGAAATTTGTTAAGCATGTGGTAAGTTTATAGACTTTATTAAAAGATAAGAAGCTGTGCTCAGTGTACCTTTAAAGTCAGTTCAGTTCAGTTCAGTTCAGTAAACTTTATTATCCCCCTGGGGGGCAATTTGTTGTACAGCCAGCAGAGAAAGAAATAACAGAGTTTGTGCACATTGACTACATATGATAGTAATGCTTGGGATGCAGCTGTTGTTGGGCTCGTCCTCAACATTTACAAATACTCATGTTATTTTCATTTATTTTCAAGATGCAAGGGGCTTTACTTTGGTAATCCAATGGGCATCAGGTGATTTCAGAAACATGTTTCAACATTTTTGAGCACCCCAAAAAAGGGAAGCATTAAAAACACTGGGGCGCAAAATAACTTTGCTGGGCTGCCAGATTTGGACTGTGATTGGCTCGTTCCACCTGAGCCAAACAACTTGAATAACAATGAAATAAGATGACAATTCACAATGTAATGAGTCGCAGGAATTCAGAAATACCCCCACTAAGAAAAGGACTGGGTGCCAGACAGCATTTTTGCCGCTGAAACACACAACCTGTCCATAAGAGAGGAATAAAAACGAGTTTGAACTGAAAAGTATATTGACCCTCTGGGCACTCCGTACTTGTAGAGCGCGTCTTGGTTGGTGACGTATGTTACGTACGGTCGTTCAATACTCACATTAGCGAGTGTATTATTGTTAGGAGGAGAATATGTCTTACAGAATCAGATAGTCGTTATTTAAGTGTGCTCACTTTATACCTGTTTGTGTCGTTATTTACACACCTACAGTCTGGACGAAAATGACGGATTTGTCAGAATCTCTGACCAAAGAGGGCTGGTAAGTAGCATGGTAGCTAACGTCAGTGAGCTAGCTAACATGAACTCTCTGTGGTGCCAGATCGGTGTTAACAGCTAGCTCATAACACTAATCATTAGCTGTATATATATACATTACTGTTTTGCGAAGCCACTAAGTTTGTCAGATTACACACAAGCTCTCTAGCTTGTGCGAATTGTGCCAAAGTTATTGGTTTGTCTGAAGTGAGACTAATGCTAACCTAACTAAGCGCTAGCGAGATAAATAATGTTAGCTAGCTAATTCACACTTAGCATGCCGTTATTATATCGTAAACTGTTGACGCTACCGTTTGTGTTAACCGATGATAAGCAGTAGTAACGTTGTATGCAGGGGTGGTCAGAGAACCGACCTCAGCTAAATCCAGACACTTATAGTGCCTTTTAAAGTTAGAACTTGCCAGCAGCACGTTCAGTATCCAGCTAACTATTATAAGAGTGCTGACTGCAGCCAACTCTGGTCTTCCAAACATCCCAGACTACACATTTGTCTGCTCCAGTTTTGTAGTTTTGTAATGGGATGGTTCCTGCTGCAGTGTTACAATATTTATCTGACGCTAATACAATTAAACCAAACAGTAGTTATTAATGTTCTATTACAATGGGTGTGCAGTTTAAGTCCAGAGACATTTAAAGGGATAGTTCACCCAAAAATGAAATTTCAGTCATTATCTACTCACCTGGACTTGGGCTGGATTTAGTTTTTTTAGTTCATGAAACAGTGCTGGAGTTTAAGAGGAAAACAGTATATCAGAATCTGCCAAACCATGGAAGTGAATGATGATTAGTTTTCCAGTGGAAAAAAACAATTGGAAAAAATAAGAAGAAGCAGAAACTGCCTCCATACTGCTCGTTTAGCTTAATCCAAGTCTACTAAAGCCCCAACATGCCATTCACTTGTGCTGGCAAACCATCACATGCCACACAACCAGTTCAGACAGTGCATGCACACCTGAATGTGGCTCCAAACTACAGATCTACAGTGAAGATTTAAGCTAAAAACATGCTGTAAATGATGTATTTCATGTCAATTTGGCATTTTTTTTTAATGTTTGGAAACTGATCACCATTCACTTACACGGTTTGGGAGATTCTGCATTGCTGTTTTCCTGTGAAACTCCAACAGTGTTTTGTGGACTAAAAAGGTGAACGCAACCTTCAGTTGACATGATGGTGTGTATATAATGACTGAATTTGAATTTTTGGGTTAACTGTCCCTTTAACGATGCCTCTAATTTGATATATTCATTCGCATTCATTATAATGCCGTTTGGTCACACATTTTTTCTTTATCGAAAAATTGGTGCTTCTGCAATTTGAATATTGCACTTAGCCATATTGCAATGTCAATAACATTTCTATTACTTGTGCAGCCCTACTGAATTGTGTTGAATACTTACAAACTGTCTACCAATATTCACAGATTTCTAGTGATTTTTCTAGTGAGTTTGTAGATACTCAGTGCAAGCGTTCAGATTTAACATAATTGTACTTATGCTTTCTCATTTACCACTTGAAATCTCTGCTGACTTCATCATCATCATCTTCCACCTTCTCTGTCATCTTCCAGGTACCTCAGTGATGAAGGCATAGCAGAACTGAAAGGATCTGCTGAGAAAATAACCCACAATGACATTATTCGTATTGCACTTGATGTAAGTTTTAATTTTGTAAATTTTTAATATACATTTTTCCAGCATAACTTTGTCTGGTTCCAGCGGATGGCTGCTCAGCATTAATGAAGTGCCTAGATATGCTTGAGTTTTCAGCCTGTTTTGGTCTAGACCTTCTAATGTAAGTAGACTTGTGTGAAAAGTATATTATGGAGCCTATTGCTAATTAGTGTCAGCCCCAGTTCTAAGGATTAGCTTGCGATTTTACATCAAACTGTTTGCTTTTTGCTCTTTGATCAGCCAGTTAAATCCAGTCAATTTCCTGCCTGATAACATGATATCAGAAATGAACATGAGGCCAAAGGTCCATTAAGTTTCATAGCAAGGAGAAATGACTTATGTGTAATGCAGCAATTATGATTAGTTCATAATTCTAATAATAACAGTAGTAGTAAGTAAAATAATGAACTTTAAAGAATAAACACAGTAATCAGTACAGAAGAATCACAGACAGTCATAGAAGTGAAAATGCTTTTCTGTAAGAGTTAGAGTTGTACATAATTGCAGACAAGTCCAGAACATACAATAGCTACATTCACTGCAAAAGCCTTGACCTTTATGTTTGGCCTGGAGTGCTGCCATAAGATCTCAGACTGCACCTTGGCTTATTACTGCGCACCTGCTTGAACAAGACATGTAGTGCCTTTGGGTTTGAGCTTGTAGAGCATTAAGAATAATCAGGGAAATCTTCGAAATAGCTCCAAAATCTTTTGGTAGGACTCACTGCTTTGCTAACAAAACAGTCATAGTCCTATCTCTTCAACCCTGTTAGAAGTTTTGATGCAGCATTTTGAAATAATTACGTCGTAATTGTGTTTAGATACATTTATTGAGCCAATATAAAGAAGCAATTCCCTTTTTTTTAGGTTTATTGGGGAAATAAAAGGCTTATGTTTAGAGATGTTGTCGGCTGCAGTAAAACAGGATTGTAAAAAGGATGGGTGACAGGACCATTTGGAGTTTGTGTCTTGGTGCAGCCAACAGAAATCTGACAAATGTTGTGTGAAAATGTATAACTCTGTTAAATGTTTAAAGTAATTCAAAGGGGAATTCAAATTTAATTCGATTATACTCACCAAACCACATAAATTAAATTTACACTATGTAATATATACTATGTACTGTAATATGTACTGTAAGTGCTGCATATTTGTCTAGTAGTGTGTGGCTCTCCATTTCTGGAAATCAGGGCCCCTTCCTAAGTAAATTTTTTTTAGTTTGACAGTATAGTACGTATATGCAGTGTAGGGCTGCAACGATTAGTTGATTAATCAACTATTAAACTCGAGATGTTCCGATACCATTTTTTCTCTCCCGATACCGATTCCGATACTTGTGCTGTGGGTATCGGCCGATACCGAGTACTGATCCGATACCAGTATGTTATAAAAAAATATCATACCACGCCTGCATGACTGTGATATGATTATCATTGTGGTAAGGCCTGGCTCAGGTTAAACCCTTTGTAAAACACGAATAAATACAGCAAATTCAAGCCATTTATTTTTAAATAGAAGAGTAATAAAAACAGTAGTGCAAATGCAATTTAACTAAATAAATCTAGGAATAATTATTTAAAAAAATTTAAAGTGCAGCCACAATATTTTTAAATAAAAAGGGAATTTAAATAGAACAGTATAAAACAGTAGTGCAACAGCAACTTAAATAAATAAATCTAGGAATATATGTTGTTGTTGTTTTTGTTTTTTTAAATTAAAGTACAAACACAGTATTGTAAAATGAAGGCATTTAAATAGAACAGTATAAAAACCAGTAGTGCAACAGCAACTTAATAAATAAATCTAGGAATAAGGGTCTGGCTCTGACGCTGTGCTAATCGCCAACTATTTTGACAATCACTTGATCATTTGGGGTAATCTTTAAAGCAAAAAAAAAAAAAAATTCAAAGTCTCTCATTACAGCTTCTTAAATCTGAATATTTTCTGTTTTTTTTAGTCATCTATGACAGTAAACTGAATATCTTTGCATTGTATGTAGACAAAACAAGACATCTGAGGACATCACTTTGGGCTTTGGGCAACAGTGATCAGCATTTTCTGATTCATTTGTTGACCAAACAACTAATCACTTAATTGAGAAAAATTGTGAAAATAATCAATAGTTGCAGCCCTTGTACAGTGTAGTGGGTAAACACATTTTCCCAGTGTTTATAAATCATGCAGATCCTTTGCATGATTTAATATCTATGTGATTTGCATATTATTTATTATTTCTTTTTAATCAATCTGTGTCTTCTTTGCAGAGTGATCTTAGGCCTGTTGGAAGAAAATTTCTGCCCACTGATATTAATAGTGGAAGAACTGAGAAGGTGAGTGGTGCAAAATTCTTACATGTCTATTTCAATGCTACATTTATGAAATGTATAAAATGTAGTGGGAAATGATGAGCTACTGGTTTTCACATCTAAAAGTCAGTGCAGGCTGAAAATTTCAGCTTAAATGCAGTTCTCATAGGCCCCACTAGATGGCCCCAACACACCAACAAACAAGGATCAGAGAGCTGCTTCTTCACCTGTGAAACAGGAGTTGAGCAACTGGAGAGGAAAAAAATGTTCCAAATGGTGTCAGAGGATTAAAACGTAATTCTGTGTGAGCTGAACCCGTGCTCTCTTCATGCTCAGGACAAGATGCACACTCGTGTCACCCTGCTCATACACCCGCCATGTACAGGGAAAATGTCTATCAGAGTGAATGCCATGTGGCTGCCTGTAATTACATTATACTCCATACAAACTGTAGAATTTCTTTATTGCAATTACATGTAGCACATTTCTTGTCACATAAATAGAAATAATTATTTGAGAACGTAAATCTGATAGTTTTAAATAAAATGGTCACTGTATAATAAATAAACCTGTGCTGACATTGATATACTAAATGGAAAGAGTTCATTTTTTTGTCATGGCTTAGAAATAATTTAATGTAACCATCAGTGAATACTTGTTTGTTGGTTATTGCAGTTCTCCCCTGCATGCTACCGAGTCACTTTTTAAAGCCATAAATTCTTTTGTTGTCTCTTGCACATGGCCAGTTGGAGGGTCCATGTGTTCTCCAGGTGCAGAAGGTGAGGAACGTCTCCGCTCCTAAAGACCATGAGGAGTCCCAGGGCGCACCGCGAATGCTGCGGCTTCAAATGACAGATGGGCATACCACCTGTGTTGGATTGGAGTTTAAACACCTGTCTAAGATCAGGTACCTATATAACAGTTTTGTTGCATTAAGAAATATGTCAGGTTCAGTGTAAATGATGGGATGCTGCATGGTGTCATTGTCTGCAAAGTTATTACCAGGAAGAAATAACATTATTTGACTTGTTTTAAAAATAAATAATTATATATTTTTTTTATTTCTAGTAGCTACATGCAGGCAAAGCCATTTGTCATTAAGCCAGTTCCTCATTTATTCAAAGCTAAGATTCTGCACACACCCTTCTCCTTCACCTCCTTGTCAACACTTTCACCCCACCAAATGCCTCAGTTTTCCCTTTATCTGTAATTTCCACGTGGTGGCAGCTATCTAACAATTCCCGGCCTTAATTACATCTCCATCCCAGCAACGGTGGCCTTGGTGACTGCTGCCATGGTGACTAGCCAGTCTGTACAGGTGGAGTGGCCAGAATGTGGGCCTTGACTTCCTGATGGGAGAGAACAGAACAAATCCCCTCTTTATGAGCAGCACACACACACTGGCTACCAACAGCGGTGGTTAGTGTTTTCTTATGAAAGTGTCCGCTTTAGTGTGCGTGAGTGGCAAAGAAGGATGAGATGGATTACAGGAGTGTTCAGTGTGCGAGACAGCGATACTGAGGGCTGACAGTTAAGCATTAAGTAGCAAAATTGATCAGAGGGTGCATAGTGTGTTTGTAGGATTGTGTGTATGTGATTGAATCGAGGATGGCGAGTGCCTCACTTCTGCATTGGCCTCTATCATGAGAACGGCATCTATCCCAGAGGTTTGGAGTGAAATCCCTAATTGTTGCTTTGGCATCCGGCATCAGTAGCTGGAAATCCCTCTTAAGTCCCTGTGCTTTCTTAATGAGAGAGGCAGAGGCCTTATCAGGCCTGATGAGATAGAGGGGCTTTTAATTTACCATGAGGATGGGTGAGCAGCTGGGATTATTAATAGTCTCTCCTAGCCTCGCCACCCATCCCCTGGCACTGCTCCATGTCATTTATAAAGTGGTATGGGTAAGGCAATAGGTTGTGGGGCATGGGATATGTAGTTGTAATATCTCGCTTACCCTTGAATGTGTTTAAAATTTAATGGTCGATTAAACAATTTATATATGAAGTGTCCTTTCACACACTTTTACTGTTTGTTTGTTTTTCAGTCTCAATACCCCCCCTGGAACAAAGGTAAAGCTGCTTGGTACAGTCCAGGTTAAAAATGGTCTTTTGCTGCTCGATGACTCAAAAATCTCTGTTCTCGGAGGAGAAGTTGATCACATGGTGGAAAAATGGGAACTACAAAGGGTGAGGCACACTTTTATACTTATGGCTCACCTGCTTTTTCTTACAAAAAATCATTTTCATTTTCAGTCATTCAGTCATTTTAAATCTGCATTAAAGGGACAGTTCACCCCAAAATGAGTAATACATATTTTCCCCTGGCTTGTAGTGCTGTTTATCCATCTAGATTTGTTTGATGTGAGCTGCAGCGTTTTGGGGATATCGACCATAGAGATGTCTGCTTTCTCTTTAATATAATGGGAGTTTTCTTGTAGAAAGCAAGTAGTTCCAGTAGATTCTAAAGTAACTCCAGTAGATTCTACTGTAGAAAGAAAGTAGTTCCTACATGAAACTGCTCACAACAATTTCTGTGAATTATTTTGAGGAGCCAGGTCATGATTTCTGGAAAGAGGCACTGGTGTTTAGTTTTTCAAATATATTTCTTTTTATTCTTTGTGTACCAAAAGCCGAGTTCCATTTAGTCCAATTATATTGGAGAGAAGGCAGACATCTCTTCAGCTGATATCTGAAAAATTGCAACTCTCACCAAAAAATCTAGATGGACAAAAAGCACTATAGGTAAGAGGAAAAATATGTATTTTTCATTTTGGGTGTGAACTGTCCCTTTAAAAGGCCATCACCAGTCGTTATTCTTGCTACTAACATATTTTGTTTTTAAAATTGTTCTCCCTTTACCATTTAACCTGCAGAGTCTGGCCAAACACAGCAGGAGTAACATTGGAGCAGAAGGTGGACCTCCCCCCTTTGTGCCATTTGGTCAGGTGAGGATAATAATAATAAGAATAAGAAGAAGATTAATAGTGCACTTTTCAAAATAAATTTATAAAGTGTTTCTCCGACAAACGCCAGAGGAAAACAATAAACTAAACTAAACCGGAATATAAAATAGCAAACTAAGAAATGAAAACAATCAGGAAAATGTGGTTGTATAAAGTGAGATTTTAGCTGTGATTTCATAGAGGTCAGAGCTACTGTTGAATAACAATAAGCTCCCCATTGTATGTGAGGGGCCGGGCCCAGGCCTGGCTCCATGAGTGGCCCTTTATATCCCTTTTCTCTGCAATGTTCTCTCTGATCTTTTTGAACCAATAGTGAGGGTCTTCATGAATCTTTAAAACGCAGGGCTGAATTTTAATTCTGCTTTCTTGTCCTGCCACACAGTTTCCCCCTCAAAAAATAAGAGTGGTGTGAGTGTTGCCTTTGTATTCAAATAAAATGCCTAGCAAGAATGTGGCTGTTTGTATGCAGTCATAAGGAACCATATATTTTGTATTAATAAAGTCAACCTACTTCACAAAACCTTTGTTTATACTGTGGCTCAGCAAAGTGTTAGCTCAATAATACATGTGACCATGCTATTTTGAAAAACCACCGCAATTAATAGGTTTTTTGTTTTGTTTCATATCGTCATTGATGTCTGTTGGACTTAATTTTGCAATCTATTCACAACAGTAGGGCTATTATACTTAAAAGCTGTTTAGAGACCAACTGAGTTGCCCTTAGTAACAAAATGAAACAAAGAGAGACATGTAAATTAAACTTGCACTCTCATTTATTTACTTACTTCTCATAGAAATCCATTAAGAAAAATTCTGAACAAATCAGAACAAAGGCCATTAAGCTTTTTAAAACTACTCCAATCCCTGATCTGTAATCAGTACTGTACACAAAAACAAAATTATATACATAATAAACAGAAAATCAAGACAATAATACAGTAACTGTATTCAATACTTCAGTGTCATAGTGTGCACATGGTATCACCCCAGTGCCCCATGTTAACATGTGAAATTTTAATTGTACAATTATTTTGGCAAGAATTATCTTAGCATACAGCATCTTCACAATAAAACTGAAATAAATTATATAAAACCTCAATAGTACGTATATGTTTTTAATTAGAATAAGCATGTTTTATAAAATACATGTAGAAACCTTCTTTAGAAAATCAAATAAACAGCTTCTTCTGTTGTTTCTGATCACTACCTGAATAAATGTTTATTAAATAATTATGATTTGGTATCTACAGGTTTCAGTTGTGTAGATAAACACGTTCATTTTCAATTAATGAATTTCTTCATTTTGTGAACCCCACTTCACTCCATTCTTTCTCCTAACCCTCAAACATATTTCAGGCAGAGAATTTTTCCTTGCTTTAAGCCCTGTAAAACTACTGAGCCTGAGTCAATACTCCCTTGACAAGGATCACAGCTTCAGAGTGGGATACATCCGTATCAGCTTGACACTTGGATTTTGGGATTTTCACCCGCACTTCATTCCAGATTTGCTCAAGCTTTGTAAAGTTGTTGCTTCTGGTTGTTATATATAAATATTATCCCATTCCAGGGTAATTGGCACTCTGAAGCAGATTCTCCTCAAATCTGTGTCTGCAATTTCCTTGGTGTTATGTGCAGTTCAGGTCAATCAGTTCCACTTCTCCCAGTTCCTGCTACTCAGAAACATTCTCACAGCCTGCTGTGTAGCCACCACCAGGCTACACAGCAGGAATGTTAAAAATTGAGATGAGATGGTGGGTTTTCACTGGACATTTTGGTTACCCTCAAGACTTAAATGTACTTTACATCTCATCAGAAATATTTGCCTCATGCCTGAGTCCAATTTATTGATCATATTCACATCAGTTACTGCTTAATGTCTAATGTCTAGACATGCAGACAGGTCTGTTTTAAAGTTCCATTGTACACCTATGACAAATGCAAAGTGGAAGGCACCTGCTATTTTGCGTCCCGTAGGTTATCATTACAAAGGGCGAAAGGGCTGGGTGAAGTGGATTATAGATTAGAGGGTGTGATGACTTATACACTCTCAGCCAGTCTCGTCACTGGTCTCATTTCTCTTAAGTAATTGTGCCAGTCTCAGTGACGCATGATGACAACAGCTTCACAATAAAAGAAACGGCCTCTCCAGGAAATTACACCATTGTCTGATGAGTGCAGAGCGGCACAGTGTGAACACAAAGCACCACAAATCTGCAGCTGATGTGAATAGTAGTCAGGCAGTTAGTACAATCACAGCTGAAACAAATAATTAAAAAATTGTTTGGTGAGTACCAACAGGATTAATGATCTCTGGTAATCTGATGTTTCTCGCATAAACAGATAGAATACAGAGTCATTGCGGACCCGTCTGGTGTAAGTATAGCTGTGTGTGGTTACTTTGGAAAAGCCTGGTGTTATTTGCACGTGATTTAATGAAGGTAAATACAGGTAATGGCACTGTGCTCTAGCATGGCACCTCAACCTACATATCCCCCTGCCTTCAGATTGCTGCTGGGTTCTAATGAACTGAAGGAGGCGCTTTTCATGCAGTCTAAAGCAGCTCTGAACAACATTGTTACAATCAGTCATTCATATTCATTTAAAGACTGATTTACCGGTGTTTGTGTTTTGTCCACATTAAGCCTTAATTCTTAATGCTAATCTAAACACATCTGCTGGCTGGGGAGTGTTTAATCAAATTAGTTTATTTACCTTGTAAGCTTTATTCTGTTATTACTGTGCATTTGATGCAAATATCTTGTTTGCTCTTGTTCACAAAATCATCAGATTGGCAGCAGTTTGACACCAGAAACAGACGTGGTTTTTGTGGATGTGGGCCCACGAATTAGTGCCCAGTGATTTTTTTTTTTTTTTTGCTGTAATTTGGGTGAACTAACCTCTTAACACCATATCAAGACATCATTGCTGAGAAAGTCATTAAGTTTTCCACTTTTGCATGATACTCCTGCTTCCTCCTTAATTACTCTCACTCTCTTCACTCTCTTCACTCTAACAGGTCATCAGTTCCTTCTTATTTATCAGCTGCCCACTTTCCTTCACTTCAGATAGTAACCTCTGGCAGCGGTACAGGTCACATCCTGGAGGCAGCTTTGGGGTTTGGGTTGCTACAACAACAAAATCTTAAAGTATAACTCAAATATTGCATGTGACTTCATTCTAGTTCTAAAGTTGCTAATAACAACGTTAAATCACACCCTTGAGTGTAACATGTTACCAACAGGATAAAAGCTATAATCAAAATTTTTTCATGTCATGGGGCAATTTGCTCTCAAATAAAAAACTTTTTGCTAGTGTTATTTCTGTTTCCCTGGAAACACAGCAGGTCCAGCAAGTAGACCCTTGGTAACGACATTGCAACAGAGGCTATTTCTCGTCCCTGTGGAGTTTTGCCAACTTGAGCTAACATTAATCCTTTCTAGAGATCGTGGAATTTCCCAAACTGAATAAATCCCATATATACAAACACAAAACTGCTTTGCTAGCTCAGTCTTGTTGTAACTAAGATATCTGCTGGAAAAAAAAACACATTTTGCTACTATGTCTGCAAACTTATCATGTATTTTTAAGCTAGTAGCACCTGTCACAGACTTTCTGGGGCACAGCTGGGGGAGGATGCTGAACAGAGTTTCTGTTCTGGTCTAAATGTATTGAATAAAAGACAGATCTCCAAAATGTCCATATTCGATAGCTGTTCACTGCAGTCACACAACTGTGTGCTCGTCGGTTTGTCACACACAAGGCACCTGTGTTAAATGGTGGTCTACAGCAATGTAACCATAAATTATATTCAATAAAGAAAGTTTATTTCAGTTATTCTAAAAATGTTACTAGGAAATAGCCTAACAGGAGGTCATAGTCTATTATTGGCCAATTGTTGTTTGTGATTTATTTTCATGAATAAAAATGTTTCAAAAGCATCCCTCTCTGGGCAGAGTAATATTTCTAGTGATGAGCACGGTGTGCTGTCATGCCGATTTGAGCATGTTGTAAATGTCTAGTTGACCAATTAGGTTGCTTGGACGGAACCACCTGGTGTATAATCTCTCCTCGAGAACACATTTTCACTCTCTCCATTGGCTCCCTGCAGAAATGTGCAAGGAAGGATGAAGTCGACAGCAGAGAGCTCGACCAGAGGAAGACCCTCCAGACTCACAATGTGGTCAAAAGTACTGACGAGAATGATGAGTTTGAAAAGCAGCGGACAGCAGCTATTGCTGAGGTGGCCAAGACCAAAGAGGTGTGTAAACCTTTATCATGAGTATGTCTGTTAATCACATGTTACTTAATACAGGGTACCTCTGTTCTTTTACAGTGCTACTGCAACCTTCTTTTTAACTAATATTTGTTAGTATGATAGTTATACTATACTATCTTAGGCAACAAATTATAATAATATCCTGGGTTAACTTGTGATTTTCGATTTGGCCTCCATTTAAAAATACATGCTCCTTATTAACATTCATCTTAAACTTGATTTCCTTTGACACTCGAGTAAGTCTCCAAATTAAAAATCACAGTTCCACTGCTAACTACAAAGTTCTGTTTCTCGCTTTGATTTCATTGTTTAGTCTAACCCTGCAGTGCAGCTCTATTGATCTTCATGTTCTTCTATTTGTTAGGGTCCCCGCACGTTTGGTGGTGGAGGAAATGCAGGCGGTAATTTATCCAGCGCTGCTTCCTCCTCCCGCAGCCGAGACTCCTACCAGCAGAGGAGACGAGAAGACAGGCTCGAAAGAACTGAAAGCAGACAAGATGGAAACTATCGAGAGCTGGTGAGAACGTGATCCAAACCTGCAAACCACCTGTGTTGAATCAAATGATTATTTTGCCTCATATTACTGACGCCTCCATTCACTGTGGCAAAGCAATTTAAAGATTGGAACTTGTTCTGCGTTCTTCTTTAGTTTCTTTGGACTGGATTGAGGTCTTGAGGTGGCTCTTAGACTTGATGAGGCATTGATTATGATGATATTGTGGAAATCTTAATGAATTGGAGACTCGGTCAGGTTTTCCAATCAAGTGGCAGTCCATTTGTCTAGCTGTGAGTCGCCAGTTTCCGGGCAGAACTCAGCCAGCTTTTGTCTGAACACCTGAATAGGTTGGAACAGGATATTCTAGTGTTTGGCTTGTGAATGTGTTAATGGTGGTTTGAAACTTTAAAGCACACTAATCCAAACTAAAACTAAACTCAAAGTGATACCCATGCCTGGCCAACTTAAAAGGAATGGAGGTTCTTTGTAGATTGTTTCCTTTCTCCAATGTCCATCCAATTCATCTTTCTCTGTCACAACAAACCTCACCTCTGTTTAAAATGACCAAACAAATATTATCCATTCAGGTCTTTTCCTCCTCGTCTCGTACATTATATACAATCTTTCCTGTGTCCTCTCTGTCGTTATGTCCTGTGTGTAGGTGGATGAACGTGCTCTGAGAGACATCATGGAGATGGGATTTAACAGGGAGGCCGCTCGGCAGGCTCTAATGGACAACAACAACAACCTTGAAGTGGCATTGAACAGCCTACTGACTGGATCTTCTGGTAGCAGACCTGGCCCTGTGATAGCTGAATCTAACAAGCCCCAACCCAGAGGTACATGCACAAACACACACACATGCTGCCCACTTTTACCCCATAGCCTGACACTTGGTATTTCTACAGAGTAAGAGTGAAATTGGAGGAGTGATGTGGTGCCCCTTTAAATGCATTGAAAATCACCTGCAGCCTAGTTAAAGGTCCACAGTGGCGGTTTTGCTTGTTTTAGTCCATTTACCACAAATTGCATACACACTTTACTGCCGACCATTTTCTCGAGCACACAGTAAGGTCTGAGATGGATGTCCTACTTTACCTGCAGTCATTGTTTCGTATTTGTTTCGGTGCTGAAAATCAACTTGCAGAAACTTGAAACTTCTTCCATCACACTGAACTACCTGCTACGTTTTTTTCCTCATCATGTGGTACAGCAGCTGTGAGCAGTGACTGATTTTAAAGCTTTTATTGTTGCTGCTTACATGGATCCTCTGAGTCAGATACAGAACATTAACCTTTTCAAATGCACGTAGTATTTGAGGAGTGTGTATGTTCTTATATTATTACTCATATTGAATAAAAGTAAAATACGTTGCACACACCCAGACACACAACACGGAGCCTTATTACACCTACTTTAGAGTACACACCCAGTTTCATTATTCGAACTGCTCTGGTCTACATCACTGGTTCCCAAATGGTGTGCCATGAGGCAAATCCAGGTGTGCCACAGGAGTTTGTTACAACCATACATTATTATTGCAATCTAACAGGACAACCAGGACTATATAAAAATGAATGCATTTTTAATTTACTATATCAGTACTCTGCATGCACTCATTTTCAAATCCGGGGGAAAATGTATACTGTTAAAAAAAGAAGAAGAAAAAAGAATAAATTTCAGTACAAACAAAACCTTCCTTCAAGGCGAAATGTAGTTTTTGCTGTTTATGCACTTGCTGGTGGGAATTACTGGACTGTCATGTCCCTTTTTTCAGCTCCATTACCTCATTTTTAATTCTTGACCAGACCTGGCTGGTTTAAATAGACATGTTTCTGATTTGATGCAATTTTGAGATAGTTTCAAATGAGTTGTTGAATTATTTTCTTAATAAATATTTAATGATATAGATGATTGGTCTTGTTCTTGTAAAATATTATTTCATATTAGTAAATTAAAAAAATATATTTACAGAGTAATATGAGTGATAATATGTGCTGTAAGAGGCTGTTTTGCACAGAAATGAATACCGGTGTGCCTTGAGATTTCAGCTTACCCTTTGGTGTGCTTTGTGCCCAAAAAGTTTAAAAACCACCAGTCTGCATAGTCTAATTTATGGGTTCTTTTCTCAGCCAGAGGAAAGGGAAGAGGCAGGTCCAGAAATGAAGATGAGGAGGAGGGAGCAGGAGGAAGGCCATCTGGACCCAGTACTCTGTTCGACTTTCTGGAATCCAAGATGGGAGTTTTCTCCATTGATGGTGAGTGAACTGGTCCAGATTTCATTCTAAACTGCCTTGGTCCCTCTCTCAGGTCCTTCACCTTCATACTTCATCTGATATTTAGGAAGAAACACTTCATATGATTTTAAATATGTGTTTGTATGCTTTCAAAACTGTTATTTGGTACGAATGTACTAATTAATAGCAATACCTCAGTATAGAGTCATGATTGGATTCTGACAGATGGCTGTCTGTCTATTGTGAGCTGAGGGGAATTAAGTCTCGTTCTCTAGATGCCTGAAATCAACTCTGAAGTGTAGGGCTGCAAGTAACGATTATTTTCATTATCAGTTAGTCTGACACTTATTGTCACGATTAATCGCTCAATTATTTGGTCTATATAATGTCAAATAATAGTGAAAAATGCTCATCACAATTTCCCAGAGCCCAAAGTGGTGTCTTTTTGTCCAACCAACAGTCTAAAACCCAAAGACTCTTCATTTACTGTCATAAATGACAAAGAAAAGCAGCAAATCCTTACACTTAAGAACGATTAATTGCTTCTGTTAATGATATTTTGGTCATAGATTTAGTTCTGTTCCCTTCATGTTTTTGTTTAGTGTTTTTAGCAGTCATTAATCTTTACTGAATAACTGTATGTAGCACATGCTACTATAGTCCTGTCCATATTCTTTCTGTTATTCATCCCATTATTGTTTGCCATGGTTTTTGATCACACTGCTCTCTTTTTGGTTTCTTTTCTCAGAGCCAAAGAACCAGGCATCACAGAAACATCATGAGAGTAAAGCGAATTTCTCCAACTCAGACTATTACTCCAAAGACACATCTCAGACCAAGTTCTCCTCGCATAATGAGCACAGGCAACAAAAGAATGACAGACCACCTCGCTTCCACAGGGACACTGATTTTCCCAAACCCGGCCAGGAGCCTCTCTCTAACTGTACAACCTCCCAAACGTCAACCCAAGCCCAGCAGTGGAAGAGTCAGGAGAGATGGTCACGAGGCACTTCAGACAGATCGCACAACGACAGGAGAGAGATGCGAGACGAGCAGAGTTTTCCTTCAACCTTCGCAACTACTTTCACACGTTCAAAAGAACCTCAGCAGCAGATGGAGTTTAGTGGCTCTTTCCACCAGCGATCCAGAAATGGAGATGGTGGTGGGAACATGGGCGGACTGTCTCAAAGGAGAGGGGGAAAAGACAGTGCACCCATGTCTAAACTGACTAATTCAGCAGGCGGTGAGCTGGACGGAAGAGGAAATATTAAACGTACAGACAGAACTGAAGAGCCCAACAACAGCAGGAGGATGGGGAAGAATGACCGGCCAAATTCAGACCATTTTGACCGACAAAGGGACAGTGGGCCGCCAAACTTTAACATGAGGGGAGGAAGCTCAGGGACGTCCCAAGAAGCGGGGTTATCACGGGATTTTCGAATCACGACAGGGGATCCTTCTCATTTCCAAAATGGAGATATGGAACACAAAAGAACTGGGCCAATCAAGCCACCAAACTCATCGTTTCCCCCAAACAGGGAGCCGCCCCCCAAGAAAAACACCTCGAATAACCCTGGACCTAAAAGAAGATCAGGACAAGGCAAAGGTCAAGGTCCTCGAGGGACAGAGAAAAGTCATATCATGGAGCGCGCTTGGAAACCGGGAGACCAGTGTCTGGCACTGTACTGGGAAGACAGCAAGGTACGTCATTCCAGGATTCAACACAGCGACAGCTGATAACTGTTGAAATTCAACAAATTCAATTCAAGTTTTCATTCAACTTACTGAGAAAGATTAGAGAAAGCACACTGAAATAAAAACCAAAATGAGCTCATAATGTAACATGTAAATTGTCCATAGTAACTGCTACAGATTGAACCACTGAGACCAAAATGTGTTAAAACATTCAAATTAACTAAATTTGTTACAGTGAAAACCCACTGACAGACATTGTGGGATTTCTAGAAATGTCAGCTGTGTTTTTTCTTTGTCTGAGAACTTGTTTGACAGTTATGTTAAATGACATCAAACAATAATTAGTGTGATTGTGACTCATTTTCTCCGTCACAGTGTTGACAGTGTGTTAGATTTGTTTGTCATGTTGTAATTAATTGATATAAAATTTCCTCTCCCTTGACATGTGGAAATGTTTGTATTAAAATAATGAGATCTCTATTTTTTTTTCTGTGTGTGTGTGTGTGAAGTTTTACCATGCCAGAATAGATGCTGTGCATCCATCAGGCTCCACGGCTGTGGTTGTGTTTAGCGATTATGGAAACTGCGAAGAGGTCCTGCTGCATAACATCAAACCTGTTACAGCTGACATGTTGGTAAGGAGAAAGAAAACATATCACTATTAGAATTCATCGTTCATCATCAATAAAGAGAGTTTAGATTATTTGAAGCCAGGTTGTATGAGCTACTAACCCATAGTTAGTGTATTATCTACAGCAGATGGCAGCTGGCACGCTCACAGTTTGGAGAAGCAGCAGGAATACTGGTGTGGGAACAAAATCAATGTATTGCTGTGGACAGGGCAGCAGCAAAATGTATTTTAGCTTCTGAAAAAAGGCCACTCTAAAAAGCTCAAAGTCAAAGTGCCTTTATTTGTCTCCCATGGGAGAAATTTATCTTGGATAGAGGGGTCTGTCACATGCAGGATATCCATGAGTTCTGTCTCAGAGTTCTGGTACACTTGAACTGATATTTATTTTTCTTGGTGGGCCTCTTTTTCTAGGAAGCTGAAATAAGTTTTGGTGCTGAACATGTCCGTAGCAGTACATTACTTAGCTTCCTACATTAATATTCCTGCTGCTTCTCTAAACTTGGGGCATGTTGGCCACCATCTTCTGTAGGTAATACACTGACTATGGATATGTAACTATTCTAACTTTCCCTTTAGAATCACAATGTGTTTGTTAATACTAAGTGGAATTAACTAATGAAACTGTATTGAAGTCAGTTGTGAAAGGTGATGACGTGTGAATGACATCTAATCTGATGATTACCCACAGTAACATCACAACCATATCAAATGTGCAATATGGCAGGAGGAAGATGATGGTTACTATGACAGTTCACTAGAGTTTCGCCGTGGGGGAGACGGACAGCCTAGACGCACACGACCGACACAGCAGTATTACCAGCCACCTAGGGCGCGGGATTGATGTGTCTGCGTTTACAGGTAAATAAATATGAAATCGGGTTTTTCATTAATAATTAAAACACCAGTTTGTGCACAATATGCGAAAAAATGTTCATATCTTTTTAATATGCAACATTTTAGTATAATGTTCCCCTTTTCATTGTGGTGGGAATCTTGAATTATATAATAAACATGCAAAAGTGTAAACAACACTGTACCATATACCACAGCTAAAAAATGTATTTTATACAGTAATTTGTGACGGCTTCTGCTGATACAATGCATTGTATACAAATGTATTTCACAAGATCTCAAGCAGTCCTGATCCTACAAAACTGATTAATGGTTAATTTTGTGACTGTAATACTTTTCTTCTTCTCCATCCATCAGTGTGCTTGTCCCTCATCCTTCCATGACAGAGACTTTTGTGCAACAATCCAGAGTGCTTCCTGAATTTCTAAGTGTCCACATCATCAGGACATAACAGAACTTTTCAAAGGGCTTGGACACCATGCAAAAATTAAAAAAAAAAATAATAAACTGACATGAGCACCTGTTGATTTTGTTAAGAACATATCTACTGTATATGTTGTGAAGATTTGTTAAATGGATGCATTAAAATAAACGATTATTATAGTATGTAGAGGATTTGTTGTTTTAATGTGTTTTTATTTTTAATGATCCAATTCAGGTGATAAACAAGGACTCAGGGATGCTTGGGTTCATTTGTAATTTTATGACTAGTTTTAGTTTTTCACCAAGTTAACTGGAGTTAATTTGGTCTCACTTTCTTTTACAGTAAACTAAGGAAATGTAACTAGCTGTACTTGGTATTAAATTAGACAAAAATAGAAATATGTTCTTTATTAGACATTAATTACACTTTAATTAGACACTATACACTGTTATTTATAAGACAGCATTAGGCCTTTTATTAGACCCTTATTAGACTTTATAACAGAACTGTACTGTAAACTAATATTTACAAAATAAAAATGAAAGGATGCTTTTCACAACAGAACTGTATAAAGTGTATTATTTTTCACTCTTAGACCCTCATTAGATTTTATTAGAGTATTACAACACAGTTGTACTGTAAACTAAGGTTTTTAAAGAGATAAAAGATAAAAATGAAAATTATACAATTTAGTGTACAGTACAGTTGTGTTGTAATGTGTCCCTAATTATTCTCTAATAAAGGTCTAACAGTGGGAAATAATGTGTCTCTAATTGCCCTCTCAGAAAGTCTAATATAGGGTATAACCTCTACCTACTAAAAACATACTATTCTTACATGCTTCTCTTTTTTTCTAATTTCATACAAAGTACAGCTTTTTACGTCTTATTAGTGTACCATGGGGGGTATTGGGGGAATAGTGTCTAATTAGGATATAACCACTGTCTAATAAAGAACATTATTTCTGTTTTTTGTCTAATTTGATACAAAGAGCATATTGTTATGTTTTATCAGTATACTGTAAAATCAAGTGCAGCCGTTAATTTTAACTGATTGAACCAACGTGTTATAAAACCTCTACCTTATTCATCTTAGTGCACTTGTGTTATCTCCCCTGCTGTGGATAGGCATATACACTACAAGTCCATAGCCAGCAGCTCAGGCTCATTTGTTGTGTTCTGTGAAGCAAATCCAAAGGGTAAGACAATCTCTTCCCCCTGTAATAGAGACGGTTACATTGCAGAGATATCATTTTGCACATTACAAAAGGGACTGTACCCGGCTCTTCAAGCATCGCACACACACCACTGAGCTGGCTGTTTATGGACTTGTGCTGTGCAAGAGAGACAAGTTTTACACATCAAGAAATAATGTCCACCTTGGCTCCGATTTCACTCCTACCAACGGTGGGAGACAAATGGACAATGCAGCAGGGTTCAGCGGAGAGGTCGCAGCACTATTCTGTATCACTGGGCCAAAGGATTTGCTTTATTTTCCAACTGAGACGCCAAGTGAGCATAGATGAATAATTAACGGCTGGTAATATGGAAACCTATCCGTTAGAGAGGAACTGAAAGTGAAGCTCTTGACAGTGTTCTTGGGGACTGATCGTGACACACTGGCCAGATAATCATAAAGGATTGATTTTCAATCAGACAAACTGTGATATTTCAGTAGAGAATTAAGCCCATTTCATATTGAATGTTTTTCTCTTGGTGCTGTGAAATGTCAGGCAATACAAATATTAGGCAGAAGCCCTGTGGTCCCCTAGTCATTAGACTCGACAAATGTAGGTTATTATTTGTCCAAATATTGACATTGTGGATCATTGGGTCAGTTTTTTTTTATTACTTGACAAGTGTAAAATGATTATCATCCAAATGTTGCTGTTCAGTGGTGGAGAGCAACAACAGCACGACTTCATTTTTGTGAATAAATAATAAACACTCACAGTATATTAATGCTATTTCAGGGTGTTTCTAGGGAAAATCTGCCCAAAACAGTTTATAGGATATGATTTGATTCTCACTACTTGGGTTATGATCTTTACAAAGCCACAATGAAGACCAAATGAGTGATCCAATGCGAGCGTAATGTCAGTGTGACATCCCATTTTGTTCCTTTTTAAAGAAAGTGAAAGACTATGAAAGCTGGCAGGACAGATTAGATTACATCTTGTTTTTCATGTTTATGTAACTACACAGTTGATTCAATCTTGTTGATGCTGTGATTAGAGTAAATCTAAAGCTTCAAATGCTGTGCATGTTTGCCTGTGACAGACAGACTCTGTGGTTAGATATGATCTCAATTATCCAGTATTCTGCAAACAATCTTAGACTATGATTGGATTTTACATGAAAGGATTTACACTGGGAGTGAAATGTATTGGGGCAACAACTCGCTTTTTAATGTTCAGGCTCAACTGGTTGCTGCAGTCAGCTTCAGTTTGATTGTATTTCCATTTATTTTGTATTATGAGAGTATTATGAGCGGGTGGCATGATTTGTCAGCGGACAGCACTGCCACCTCGCAGCACAAAGGTCGTTGGTTCAAATCTGAAAAAGCATGTCATTCCCACAGGTCAAACAGTCTGGTGACTGTAGGATTGCCTGTGGAAATGAATGTGTGTCTCTCCAGCAATGCTGTGCAGAGTGTTTCCCACAAATACCCTCAGGTCATGAACCCCAAAGAGATAATGCTCAGCTTACCATACAGCATTTCATCGTCCCAATAACTAAATGATAATGTGAATGCGTCATTATTGTGACTTATTTAACAGCTATACAGCATTCTAAGGTCTGTTGTTTCTTTATGGCAGACCGTCGCTATGAAGAACAGAAGATTGCTATGGATGCAGTTCAGATCATAGTCTCTGGAGGAGCCATAAAATCATTTGTAAATCAACAAAATCAGTTTTAAATCACTATTTTGTGTCAAATTATTGATTTATTTTTGGTTTATTGGTAAGTAACTGTGTAATAATTGGGACAGTGTACAGAGAGCAGATCAATATGGTTAAATAAAGTCCTTCAGGATTATTCCTGCATCACTTGGTGTTTATTTCACCATAATGATCTGCTCACTGTACATTACGTAAACCCCGACAGGGTGGTGCTGGGGTGACCGGGTGTCCCACTTTATGTGGGACTGCACAGCAGGCTCAAATTCTTAAAAATCAAACTACAGCAGGACAAACACTTTTCTAAAAAGACTGCTGTCACAGGGCTGTTTGATTTCACACGGACCAAGTACAAGTTTACCTGTCACGGTCTTTGCAGCCAACACTGCACCTACCAGGAAAACATGCGAGAATATGGTTTGAAGCAGCAGAGTCTCACAAGTAACATGTTGCTCAAAGAGATGTAATGATCTATGGATGGATTCTTACTGAAACCCAAAGATAATTAACGTAACAGCTGCTAAAATTACTAGCATTTACTACTGTGTTAACCTGCAACTTACCAAAAATAATAATAATTTGACACAAATAATACATTTAAACATAATTTTATATGACTTTATATGACTATTCAGTTGTGCTGTGTGTGTGACTATGCTAAGTAGAATAAAGTAGAGAAGATTTTATTTTTGTAAGTTGAACCAGGAGGAGGTTCTGCAATGACAATCAAACGGTTGTGCGTCCTCTTTTGTGCCTCATTCATTTTGTGCCACAGTCAACAGAGAAATGTGGAAAAACAGGCTTGTTTGTTACTGTAATTATTGTTTAATTTGTTAATACTAATAATAGCATGCTAACATGCTCAAAATGACAATAGACCACAGCAGACATTTTGACATGAGATAATAGGTAAACACAGGTGTTACGAATGATACTAATTAAGGTTCTGTTCCATTCAGGTCAGAGTCAGGGTGCTGCTATTGTGCATGCTGGCTCACAGGAAAGTGAGCTACGCTATGATTGAAGATTCAAGATATTTATTTGTCACATGCATAATTGTACAAGTACCACAGCAGTGAACTGAAATTGCAATGAAACGGCATGTTAATAACTATCACTGGTAACACCTGTGTGTACCCTACTATTTCATATCAACATGGCTGCTGTGAAAAAAGGTCTATTCTACCATTCTGATGTTAAGCAAAAAATGTTTTCCACATATTGACCATCTTAGTTTAGGGCAGTGGTTCCCAAACTGGGGGGGGGGGAGCTGCATGAATATGATCTATGTAGGGGGAATAAACACATGAGTCTGCTGTTTTTATCCAACTGACCTTTATTTTGCTAAAATTTAACTTTTGAATTCTTTTTTTTTTATCAGTTCCATCCCCAATTATTGTTAACAATTGATTGAAAATTTTGTGGTGGGGGGCTTGAACTTTTGTTGGCTTCCGAAAGGGGGGCATGCTGGAAAAAGTTTGGGAACCACTGGTTTAGGGTGTTAGCATGCTAACATTAGCGAATTAGCATTAAACACAAAACACAAGTCAATAAGTCAAAAAACAAAGCATTGAACAAATTTTAAAAAATGTTTTTACCTGATTAAGGAGCTGTGTCCATCAAAGCATTTTGTTCCTAAGGGCCAGTGTGTTTTTAAATCTGTTTCCAGTGGAATGCTGCCGCTTTGTAGAAGGCTACAAACGCCCACAGCATGACGATGTGCTGAGTGTCCATTCTCCACTGAAAGGTGAGTGTTTGGCTTTTTTTTCCTGTTTGGCAAGAGTTGAAATATGTTCATCTTTGGGTAAACACACTGTGCTTGTCACTGTCACTTTGTACCCAGATGACCAATCACAGTGGAGCAGGGGCCAAATAGGCTGCCACAGACTGTGTCCTGCTCGTATTCCTTGAACTGAGCTTCATCCAACTTCAGCTCTCGAACCAAACAATGGTATTCACCAAAATGTGAATCTACATTGACCTGTAGATCCATCCTTTCTGCCCACCTGCTTCAGCCTTCCCCTCATCCAGAGCAAAGACCTGAGCAAGTAGACTACTCTGTGCCAACATTTTTTACATTATTTGTTGATAACACAAACTATCTGGGAAATTAGGTACTTGCAACGTATATTGGTGGTTACTTCCATGGATATTCGATATCATAGCCGTCAAAGCATCTCAGTTGAAATAATGCTGTCTCTGAAGTGTTCTCATGTCCTCCCAGCTGACTGTTTTCAGAAGAGCACCTGGCATTTGGAAAAAAAAAATTTCTTATGAAAATATATACAGTACGTCCATGTCAAAGTATCACTGCCGGCAAACTTCCAAGCGTCCTTTATGCTGCAATGGATGTTAAGCAATACTATCCACTAGAGGGCACTGCTCAGAGTCAAAAGTTACCCCGAAGTAGAAGAAGTCACAACAAACCAACAAACACTAAGAAACATGTCAATGTTGGAGGAAGTTGTAATAATGTACCTCTTAAGCAAGAGGCAAAAGTGGAAGCAGTTTTGTAGAGAGCTGTGGTCTATGCAAACATTAAATAGCCTACACTGTGACGTGAACTTCTTTGTCATGTCCTGTGTCGTGTTTCGCTTGAACTATTGGCTACACCGCTACACTGGCCCCACAATTACCAATCATACCGCTCTATTTCATCTGTATCTGTAGCTTTTAGAAAACGAACACATATATGGACAAAATGAACACAGGGTATAGACAAAAGGCTCAGTCCATATCCAGAAGCATATCCAACACTAAACTTAAATTAGACCTTAGATGAAAAGTCAGGGGAGGGATTTATTTTGAGAGGGCCATGATTGTATTTACCAAAGTTCATAGAAAAGGTTGTTGAGGTTTTGGGTCTAGGCCATAAATGTGGTTACACTAGAGGAAAAGTCAGAGCACCACTAAAGTCAGTAGGATTTTGTAATGTCCGTATAAAATTGATAGTAATCCATCCAATAGTGTTTGGACCAAAGTGGTGCATGGTATCAGCCAGACTGACCAGCTGACATCCCTAGAGCCATGCCGCTATAGCATGGTTAAAAAGTAATGTTACTGAAACATTGAAAACAAGCTTGCTCGTTTCTACCTTGCCTTTTCCAGGCCTCTCTCAGCCTGTAATCTGATAACCTTCAGCAACAGGAGGAATGCTTTTATCTCCAGGAGGGGGAACAACCTTCTTTCCCACATTAACATCCCCTTTGCTCTGCCCCTTCGTTTCCCACCTGCCTCGCCTCTCCTCATGTACCCATTCACAGCTGTTGGCCATTATCTTTCTGCCTACCTGACCCCTCACCCTCCATCTCGCCACCATGGTACTTTTGTCGCAGTGACATCTGAACCCTGTGATCCTGTTAAATGCCTCCTTTCGTACATAATTTCTACATTGGCCTCAACAACCCAACCCTTTCTCTCGGTCTCGTAGATGGGGAAAAGGAAACCTGAAAGGAGGTTACACGACTGGCTCCAGAGTGAATTTCCTTTCTAGCATATGTAATACCCACTGAGAGAGAGAGACAGGGCACTGCAGGAATGAAATTTAGTGCCCTACCTTTGTAAGAAAGGGCTTTTGTATTGTATTGCATGTATCAGCTCCACCTACCTAACAGTCATTTAAGATGGCTAAATTACAGGTTACTTCAAAGACATACTTGTATTCTGCCTTAACACACATATATTAACATACTGTAACAAGGTAAAACACCTTGAATAAATGGAGAAAATAATCTATAAAGAGAATATGATCCTTGAAATAAACGTCAGACCATTTATCCTTAAAAGGTCAGATTAGAAACCAAAACTTTCCTGATTCTGGTGCACAAGAGGAGGAAATTGGGGCTTTAGCTACTCTTAAAAAGATTTGCAATCCCAGGAAATTGTCAACACAGGGATATTGGTGGGGTTCAAGTCCCTAACGGCCTTTTTGCCTGGTGATGGCTTATTCTCTTTTCAGTCGTTGTGGAAGACTTAGGGTGGTTGTTTGCATGTGAATCAAAGAATTTAAAGTCAAACCACCATCTGGTAGATGGCTACACCACTAACATGCAAAACAAGTGCCTCCGTGTGTTTGCTTTGTTGGGATCTCTAGGCAAATGTAATTTGTATTGCAAAGTGTAGCACTTACACGTATGGGTGAAATTTTAACAGCTGTAGTGTTGGAGAAGACACTTCCAGCCTTTGCATACAATCCACCCCTTAGTTGTGTTGCTGAATACAGCATGTGGTAGTATTGAATCTAAACATGATTCTAGGCATGATAGACTTTGTTTTATAATAGTAAACAGGATTTTGTTTTTTTAGTTTGACTTTCCTCAGACACATGGTTGTTGTGTGCAGGTAATAGATAGGGTACATAATGCCATGCCAAAATGTCACAGGGGAAAACCCATTTACCCTCAAACCCTTTGATGCTGAGTATCACAGCTCTCAGATTTATTACAGGTGACAGTTTTAGAACCCATCACTGTGTCCTCTATGAGAAGGTGGGGTGGCCATCACTCATCACTGGAAGGGAACAACACTGTCTTTTTTTAATTTACAAAGCCATTCTTAGGGAGATACCATTTTATTTAACATCACTTTTAAGCCTTAGAAATATGTGACAATATACTCATTCAAATAAATGCATTACCTTGGTTATTCTATTTATGAATATGGAAGTGGGAAAACTGCAGTCACCTATTATGCATCTCATAAATGTAACAAGCTGCAGGACTCTCTTAAGTTGGACAAAATTTAATCTTAGAACAGTTTATGCTTTTGTTGATTTATGTTTTAGAATGAATACTCCTTCATTGTGTATGTAAAATTGTGAATGATGACTCTTTGCTAAGCCCCTCCTCTGAACAACAACTGTCCAATCAGCATGGCTTTTTACACTGCATTTAGCCTCAGGCTAAGAGAGCTGTTTAGCCCCAGGCCAAGTGAGCCTTCACACTGGCCCAATCCTGGCACATTCCAAAGTGGGCTAACCCCGACTTTAGCCTTGGGCTTAATGGCCCAGCTCTGGAGCAGAGTTAGCCCCAAATGTGTAGCGTTAACCCCTGAAAACTGACTAAAACCAGGGCTAAAAGATGCTACTGTGAAACGGGAATAAAAGATCAAAGGAGTAGTCATGAAACTTTTAAGAATGTTCATATCAGTTGTTGTACTAACGGGCATTTCACCCAAAGCTATAGAAGTGCAGTGTGAATCACATAGCTCTGGGCTTAGCTTAACCCTGGGTTAACAATGTGTGTGTGAAAAGGGGCTAAGTTATCCCAGGGTTAACTCTTAGCCGAGGGCTGAGGAAGTGGTGTGCATGTAGGTCTAAGAAGTGCAGTACTTTGTGTCCCATGAGTTTGGCATTGTTTTTTCATTAGCATGTCTGGCTATCCAGTTTTACCTCCAGCCAAACTTGTGTTAGATACCACGCCATTAATTAGATTTACAAACTTAAGACTCTTTTACAGGGTTATTGTTTTCAAATGCGTCAGACATCAGCTGGAGACAGACTTCTCTGCTCACTCAAGGAGTTTAGCATTAGCTTCCATTAGCAAGCTACACTTATGAACTCTTCTAGCAAGATTCATCATTTCAAATCACAAAATCCAGTGTTGTTGGCCAGAAATGCAAAGCTTCTTTTGTTTACATATGTGAGGAATCAAATACCTTGTGTTTTAAACATTATTGCTAATTTCACTGTTAAATGCCATCGTTTTCACTGTAAACTGCATATGTGCAGTGTGAGAACAGAAAGTTTGACAGACATAGTAACAGTGACCACAGAGGGCTTAGCAAAGGGTCAGTTTGTTTTCCCTGATTACATAAAGGTTATCTAACTGTTATTGTTGTTGAATGATTAGTGGGAGAAGCACAGGGTGATGGTGATAATTACTTCTGCCACCATTCACAATGGTCAACTTAAAGTATGTATTCATGCAATAATACTTACACACACACACACACACACACACACACACCTACACACACACACATACAGAAAGAACATTTGGCCAAGCCTCAAACTTCTGTGTTATTACTTGAAGTGCAGTTGAGAGACTCAACACTTAATGAGCAAGATAGGTGCTGCTTGTCAGTGGTAATGGTTGTTTTCAGTGTGCAGCAGACCGTGGCCTACATGGGTCATTCTTCAAACATCCTGCCAGCATTTGTTGCCAAGCACCCCTTGTGTTACTCATAACACATGACAAAATAATGGTCAAATGGGGCCAGTTAGCTTGACCAGAGACACTACGGACTAAGGGTGAATGATGAATCAGCAGCTGTGTATTGATCTTTACCATTACCGCATATGGGTCTACGCAGCAGAGCAAACATGGAGTGAAGTACCTCTCAGTCACTTTTATGGACCCTGTCCAGTTGCACCTAATGGCTACACGCCACATGAAGAAGAAGAACTACTGATTCCAGCTAGTGTGGCTGCTTTTTCGGTTTTGTTTTCAATGGCTACTCACAAACAAGACCTGCAGTGTCATGTTTTCATTATGTCATCTGTATGTCACCAAATTGAAGCGTTTTCAAAAGAAAACTACTCACACTGTGGTCATCAAGATTTTGTAGGTGTTTTCTCTTGTGCTAAAGTGGGCCGTGAAGCCAGTTATAACAGGATAAAACTATATCTGCAGGCGCCAGCAACTGCAGCAATGCTACCTGTGTGCATCCACACGTGGGCTCCTTCAGTGTGTCTTGGGGTCATATTTTGGCCAGCTGCTCACGTCATCTGTGGCCAATAGAGCCGTCCACAGCCCTGACTGCACTTCCCCAAAAAGCACATAAATACTCTTTAAAGAGAAGAGCTGACAGGCTCAGCATCTGGCTTGTGCTACTAAACACTGCGTGATTAACCTCAGACAAGACATTACTGACTGTTATGTGTCTGTATTTGCTGATCAAAGGCATCTGAGAATTTGCAGTTTGCAAAGAGAGATGTTATTCAGGCTGGTGTCAGAGGTCAAGGGAGAATGTCTTTTTCATTAGATTTGGTTGGTGCAGCAGGGCAATGTGCTGGGAGTTAGGGATCTCAGTGTGTTATCTTTCTGCTCTTAAAATGAGGTATTTAATTGTTCATTTGTAAATGCTCTAGGTAATAATGGAAGATTTTCAGTCATGCTTATTATCTTTCTCTTTCTATTACATTAAAGGGATAGTTTGGATTATAATATAGGGGTGCATGAGGTACTTATCAATAGTCTGTTTATTATCTACAGATGCCGGTCGGCACACCCAAAGTAAGGAGAAACAGAGGGGACTGACAGCATGAAGCTAAGCAATGAACTGCTGTCGACAGGGTCATTAGAAAAATGTATTTTAGCCACTTAGAAAAGGTTCACCTAAATCAGAATCATTTTAAGTGTACACCATATTTAGAATATTTTCATTGCTTTACCTTTCTGTCAGACAGCCTTTTCTCACAGGAAGCTGCAATTATATAAGCCAAATAGTGCTGTCTCCAAACCAACCAAACTCCATTGGTGAAATCAGTAATTTTACCTCACAGAACACGGAAGATGCTGGTCCACTGCTGTCTTGATCTGTTAGTTTATTTGGTTTGTTGTGTGACTTCGGGTGAATCCAAACTATCTATTTAAAACATCAAAGTCACAAAATAATAAAAACAAACAAACTAGGCAGTGGCAGGCCAGTAACTCTTGTGTTCTCCAAGATAAAATGACTGATTTCACTTATGGAGTTTGGTTGGTTTAAAAAGTAAGCAATATTTGGCTTACATAGCAGCGATTTCCTGTCATAAAAGGCTGTGCGGAAATGAGGCAGGACATCCGTTGTACTACTGTACCCTGTCTCACAATAAAAAAATATTTGAAATAAAAAGGCTGTTTGATGGTAAAGTGATAAAAATATTCTAAATATAGCATGCACTTAAGCACTTATGATGCACTTATTGATTCTTTTTAGGTGGAGCTTTTTTAAAAATGGTTAAAATACCTTTTTTGCTGACTGTCCACAGCAGTTCATTGCTTAGCTTCTGCATTGTAATAAACCGGCTATCGATAAGTACCTTATCCTACATCAAATAATCTGAACTGTCCCACTGATATGTCATAATGTAAGAAGATTTAATGAAAAAACACACAAAAAACAATCATTGCAGTCAGACTACATTTTTATAAACCCAGTTGAATTGTTGTTTTCTACACAAATATGAGAATTTTTTTTTTTTACTCCAATCAAAGCATGGTCAGATGATCAGTCATCAAGAGCGGCAAGTATTCATGAGCAAAGATTTATGAGCCTAACTCTTTTCAGCAAATAACAAAGTTAGGTAGATGTATTCTGCAGCCATACACTTTCTTCTAACTTTGTGATCAATAGAAATAAAGAAGAACAAGAACGAACACTGGTGCAACCAGAAATCTTCTGCACAGCTGTATAATTTAGTCAGCATCAATGAAAGATAATAAAAAATGAAAGAAGGTCTCGCCACACACCAAAACTGACCCAAAACTTTATTTAAACATAAGCTCATTATGGATTAATGTTACCACAGTGTTACTCAGTTGCCCTTGACATCAGACTCTAATATGATAAGATATGTAAAAAAATCCCATATTTACTGTGCAGCAGAAAAAGACAGAAAAACTCTCCAGTCTGCGAGGCCGGTCAGATGACAACACAGCCAGTTGGCTTGGTGTTAGCCTCTGGTTCCATGAATCTCCTAATTAGGTGATTACAGTATGTTGTGAAGGCAGTGAATTGTGACGCACAGATCTGTTTTTGACCCAGGGGTCGAGGGGACTGTTTGGCTTGCTGGCTCCTTTCTCAGAAATAAGCTCTGCTCCTCATCTGTGATAGTATTGTAATTGATATCAACTTAATTTTAAGGAATGCTCAACAAATTTTAAGGATGGTTAGCTTTTACACTGTAAAAACTATTTGCTTTAACTTGAAAAGAATTTTAAAAAGTGTCCAGGCATGATCAGCTAATATGCTGATGATGTTTTGTTTAAACCTGATTTAACGAGTTGATTGAACTCTGTACATTACATTCATTCAACTCACCATTTCAAGTCAAAAGACTTCATGTGACTTAAATGTTTTGACAATAAATACCAGAAAGTTTAATTAACTAGAATCAATAAAACTTGGATATTTACACTAAGTTAATGACAAAAACTTAGTTGATTCCACTAAATTCCTGCATGAGTTTTATAGTGTAAACAATCATACTAAAAAGTAAAAAAAAAATCAGTTTATAGGCTGCATCAGTGATCCATAAAACCTCTCAAAAACAATCAGCTCAAATTCTATGAGCGTTGCCCCCTCTTATTTAATTCACAATGTGTCTTGGCCTCAGAATTCTTTAATAAATTTAAGGAGAATAATCAATCAATCAAGCTTTATTTGTATTGTGGTGAAGTTTTATTTATGTTGTACCTTTATGGAGTCAAAAGTGCTTCACAAGTCAATAAAGCATAATAAATGACACAGACGCTCTCCAATCGATAAAGAAACAGCAAGGCATCAATAAAAGGCCTGTCTTTACAAATAGGATTTCAGACACTTAAAAACAGTCCACATGACCAACACAGCAAAGCTATTCCAGATCCTGAAGGACAAATTGCAAAAGCTTTGTTACCATTGGTCTTAAATTTTGAGAATGAGCTAGTGAGCTTGGCTCTGTCTGTACAGTATGGAGTTTGAAGGTCATGAAACTAAGCTGGGGCTTGATTACAAATAACTTTATAGGTGATCAACAGAATATTGAATTTGATCCTGTAGGCAGTGAGGACAGAGGAGATGTGATACTTCACTGTAAGTGACCAGACAGATACTGTCATGCAATCTAATATGACAGTGCTGTAATAAATATTAATTGCTGTTGACACTGTCTCATAGAGGTGTTGATTCAGCTCTGTTGTAGTTTTTAGGCTCTATTTTATGGTTGTGAGGAATTTAAGTTTGTAATGTTTCGAATATGCTTCTTAATGTTTTTGCTTCTGTATAAACAACATTGACAAAATATTAGAAACACTTTTCAATATAATGCAATAATTCATACCAATATAACAAACAAACAAAAAAACCTGCAAAAAATGTACTGTATATTTATTACATTTAAAAGTGCACTGTATAGAAATTGGGCCTTGAGTACCTCACTCTGCAACTGGATATTTGACTTCCCCACAATCAGACCCCCAGACAGTTCAGACTGGTGGTCTCACCTTCTCAAATCTAGTGCTCGACATTGGAGCCCCCCCAGGGCTGTGTGCTCAGCTCCCTCCTGTTCACGCTGTACACCCATGACTGCAGCCCCCGACATGGATGGATGACACCACCGTCATCGGCCGGATTTCAAACAATGATGACAATGATTAATATCAGCTTTGCAGAGTGGTGCTCCGACAAAAACTCACTGCTCGAGGTCACTAAAACCAAAGAACTGATTGTTGATTTTCATTTAAAAAAAAGAGGCAAAGATGCATGCCCTTGTCTACATCAGTGGGGAGCTGAGGTGGAGCAGGTGAACAGTTTTAAATTCCTGGGAATCAACATCACAGAGAATGTGGACATCACATCTCCACTCTGGATAAGAAAGCTCAGAAACAACCGTATTTCTTAAGAAGGCAAAATTCTTGTGTTACTGGCATGATGTGCATGGCCCAGAACAGGAAAACTCTGCAGCGAGTGACTAAAACCACCCAGAATATCACTGATACCCATCTACTGAGCAGTGAGTAATAAAAGACAATACTCACCCCCAGCCACCCTCACCCTGCTTGTCTGGGAAGAGATACAGAAGTATCCACTCGAAGAACAGATTCCTCCCTCAGGCTGTAAAAGTCCTTTATTCATCCTCAGCACTCCATCATACAAAATAGTGTTTTATTTCATCTCTATGACCAGATAGAATTTTTGTATATAACATTGCTTTTGTGAGTAGCAAAGACCTTGAAACTTGTTACACAACACTGCATAATGGTAAATAAATCTAGCTTGAACCTTATTTCTATTTTATGGTCACTAAGTTCATATGGAAAAAAAATCTGACAAGCATAACATGTATTAAAGTGACTTTTATGGTGTTATAGTCTATTTATGACAGGTCTGACTCAAGAACTGAAAATAGCACAGAACACAACTGCACTTTGTATAATTTATGTATATACCTGATTCCTCCTCCCACATGACTTCCTTAAACACCCAGTGGTTGCAGGTATCAAAAACCCTCTGTGCACCTCTAGAAAATACCACCTCACCAACATAAAGGCTCTGCCATGCATAGATTTATATATTTTATATTTATGCTGCCATGCACAATCACCAAATTAGGTTGCAGTGTGTCAGCTGTCCTCATCACAGCTAAATTTGTCCGATGAAGTTCCTAAAATCCCTTAAATCCCGGGATTAACCTGTGGACAATAGAGATTTGCATTGCAGCCACACACCCACGATCAACAGAGATGATGAGTGCCATAAGGCTTCTCTTCCCCTAAGAGGCTTACATATCATGGAAGGTTATTCATTGCTTCATGTGTCTGGATATATGGATTTACAATACAATTGTGAAGCATGTGACAAAGGTCAAATGTTTCTCTGGAGGGCAGAGGGCAGGATAAAAACAAATAAAGGGGACTACAATATTTCCAATGAAAAAGTAAAGTACTTATTAAGGCTAACGACCACATACTGTAAATGAAAATGGAATCCAAGCTAGACGTTGACAGATTCAACATTTTATCATCCAAAACACTGACAATATTTAATTAAACTATACAAAGCAATATCTACATAACATTTTTACTATTTATAATTTTTAAATATTAAAATGCATGCCAGTAGTTATAAGAATCCGAATGACTTTATGAGCTGTTGACACATTTATTTTCATCTCATCTAATCTGGCAGAGCATCCAGTTGTGAAAGCGACAGCAAGGCGTAAAGCTGTTCAGTGTCCTTCAGACCTCGTGCATGTGTTTATACTCTTGTCTGCTCAAGTGTAACTTGGTACTCTTTGCTAATCAGAGATGTGTAAAATTGCAAGTGCAGATATAAAAGGTGAAAATGAGTGTGATGTCAGTCACATCCTCACTTGTTGCCATCAATTATCAGAACACCATGAAGTGATGCTAAAGCTTGATAGGACTGCCTTATTTATGGATGGTCTGCGACACGAAGACATATTAAGATTAATCAGTTACTCTGTGTTGTTTGTCTCTCTGCTGTGTTACAACTTGAGGAGTAAAAAGTTTGTAATAACTACAGTCAGTGTTTGTGTCTACCTGCTATAGTGAACTCTTTTTGTATTTATTACCTAAGATGTACTCATGTGCAATGGAATCAGTATCTATTAGACCAGTGCTTAATTTTCAACTTCACAGCTTGTAATTAAACAGAAAATTAATAAGGTATTTAAATTTAATAAAACATAATGACCCCCAAATAATGTTCTATTAAAAGTCAAGATGTCAGGCTGTATTAAATCAAGCCTGTTAATAAAAGAATATCTAACTGGGAACATAATCTCTAAATTCAGCTGGCTATAATGCGTTTGTACATTGTAAATGTTGGAAATACAAGAACACATACAATGTATGTATAAAAGTCTTTTATAAAGGCAACATTGTATCACAATATGGCCAAATAAAGCAGGGCACAGTATACTCTGGAGAGTGATTTATAATTTATTGCCACAAATAAGACATGGAGAGG
>JAJHUR010073447.1:0-18562 GCA_027495735.1 Lutjanus campechanus
CACGGGTGGTTTCCCATTGTAAAATGCTGTCTGATGGCAAATTAAATATTCTAAATTTAGCATTTTAGGTGGCTAAAGTACATTATGCTGACCCTGTCCACAGCAGTACATTGCTTAGCTTTCTACACCAGTACTCCTGCTGCTTCTCCAAACTGGGGGCATGTCCATCCCCATCTACTGTTAATACACCGACTATTGATCAGTACCTCATACAGCACCATTTCACATTCCAAACTACCCCTTAATCTATCAGACTGCAGTTTTAGATTTCAGTTTAGTTTCAGCTATAATGAAAGAAATGGTTGCTAAACTTCTGCCTCTACCTCTGACATGTGTCAAAAGTACTCTGTCATTATTAAAAAAAAAAAAAAGAGCTAGAGACCCGGAGTGTCAAAATCATATACAGTTATGTCCAGGTGAGACTGACCCTGAGCACCACAGACAGGTCCTCCACAGGTGTCTCGTTCAGCCTGATCCGTCCCTCTTTGGCAGCCCTCTGGTAGTACTCTATGGACTCCGCTCTGAACTCACTCTTGAACACCTCCAGAAGAGTCTTCCCGATCCACCGACCTTTACAGTAAGTTTTAAAATCAAAGTAGTACGGATACACTTTGCGCAGGCCTCCCTCAAAGTAATAGGAGGTCTCACTGAAGTGCTCCTGGCTGAAGCTGACCCCCGGGTTCCTCTTCTGCGGAGGGGGGATGTACCTCTCGCCCGGTCGGAGCTTCTTCCCTCCGGCTCCTCTCCGTCTCTTCCCTCGGCCGCTTGTCTCGGCTTGGTCCGGCTCGTCGCTTTTGCGTTTACCGGTTTGTGTTGCCTCTGTAGCGGTGGATTTCTCCTCTGACCCCGGCAGGCGGTTTACCTCCGCTGCAGCCTGCTCCTCCATGGTGGAGCTGCTCTGTTGACACCGTGGAGACAGAAAACGACGATTCAGAGGACGACAAACGTTATAACGTAAACTAATATGATGTTTTACTTTATTAATTACACGTCTATTAACTTGACCCACGATGAAAGACAGTATCAAAGCTCTAACTGACACACTCACGTGCATCGCCTTCTAGCTAGAGAGGTCCTTCTCTTCTTCCCAGGCGCACAGTGATGACGTATAAATGTAGTCCAATCAGCCTCACATGTAGTTAAAACCGCTAAACCTTGCTGTTTCTTCTTCTTAAATCACCTCTCTACCGGGGCATTATCGCCACCAACTGTTCATAATGTTTCACCTCATGCTGCATCATGTGGATGACAGCAATTTATAGTAGGTGTTTGAAAAAAAATGCCGTAATAATATTTCAAAAGTAAGTACATATGTTTTTGCATCTCTTAATTTTTTTTTTCAATTTATTCTTGTTTTTTCTCTATATATTGCTGTTACATATTGTAGAATGAGGCACATATATTTTCTCACATATCTCTTATTTGTTATTGACCATATTATAGTCTGTAAAAAAAAGTATATATCAGACAACATACTGATATAGGTGTGCTAGGCCAATATTGGGCTGATAATATCAGCCAGTAAAATATATTGGTCTGACTCTATACATTTTTCTTATATTGTTATTATTGTGATCAACCTGGGTTGGTCCTGCCCTGACTGAGGGCGTCTTGTGACGAAAGGCTGAAACACCCGATGACATCAAGGTCCACAGCTGATGATGTGTCATACAGGTCACCTCCAAGAACAACCCTACTCAATGTAGTGCTGAATCTTCAAGCTTTCTAACACCCAGTCCATGAATCTGACTTTGTTGTATTATTTTTGTTATATATTGTAGTAGAATGTACATACTTGTACAACTTCTTATTATTTCTCTACACTTATATATATTTTTATATTCTTAAAACGTTACCAGTTTTCCGCTGAGGATTGATATTTCTGATTCTTATAAAATGATTCTTAAGTCTTAATCCTAATTTGTCTTTTATGTGAAAGGGTTGATGTTTCATTTCATTTTGGAAATATAACACAGTACATACATAAATATTGAAGTAATAAGGATGTTGTCCCTTTTGCAGATGCTGGTCACATTTTCTTGTTTTTGACTAACTGTAGAAAATTATCAAATTTCATGTGTCAATCTTTCATTTATAATAACAAACATTCCTTCCTCATCCTTTCTATAGCTCTCCTGGACTATGATGTATTAATAATTAGTAGAAAAATGAAAAACAATGAAGTATCCATTAGTAGGTTTTATTAATAAAGTGTACACATAAATCAATATTTGTAGTTTCAAAAAAATTAAGTGCCTCAGTTGATCAATTTTTGGCACAATGCCTCCTCTGCTCTACAGTAACAACAAGACATATTCTACACATACAGTATATGAAGCCAGTAAGAAGTTCTTACCCCAAAATATATATTAATCTGTTAATTTGCTGAATTTCCATTTAAATTCCTTGGCTTGTATTTAATAACCAAAGAATTCCCATTAGATTAGACACAACTCACACACTCCCCATTCATCTGAAATTCCCACAAACATTCGCAAGAACACATACTGCAGCCCCTCAAGCTGTAATTGTGTTTTTTCTCATTGCTGAACTTCACTAACCTATCCATGAATAATGCTGTGAATCACTTAAACTGACTCCAAGGATTCTGGGAGTGAGGTCATCAGTCCTGCAGCGGTCACTCATTTACTGTCTCGGCGCTCTCGGAAGACAATCTGGTTAGGCAAACAGAGCGAAATCTTCCATGTATGTTGCTAGGTGACAACCCAGCGGGGCAGGTGGCCGTTAAGTCTGGGGCTCAGTGAAACCACGAGGAGTGCTATGGGGCCCCGGGGATGCAACACCAACGCCACCTCCTGCAGGGGCAACCACACTGCAGTCAGAGCTCACCTCTGGGGAGAGATGGATAGCATGGAAATCATCAGGGACAAACTTCAGGATGTAGGTGGATGTGACTCATAACTGCATGAAATTACAGAGACGCCTGATTGACATAAAGTTAAAAAAAATAATGTGCAGGTTTGTACATTTTTTATAGAAACCCATTTATGCCAATGTGATGGGAAAGAAAAGATCCCGTGAGTCATTATAATGAGAAACTTTCTCAAAATAATAAGTTAGTATCTCAAAATAATGAGTTAGTATCCCAAAAGAATAATTTGTATCACAGGACAATGAGAATCTTTCTCAAAATGACTCAGTGACTAAAATAATGACTTGGTCTTGCAAAATAATGAGAAAATCTCAAAAGAATGACTTTGCATTGCAAATTAAGGACGTAGTGTCTCAAAATAATGTTTTACTGTTGCAAAATAATGAGAAGCTTTCTCAATATAATGACTTAGTATCAAAAATAATGACTTCGTATCTCAAAATAATGATTTTGTGATGCAAAAATAATGACTTTGTGTTGCAAAATAATGAGTGTATCAGAAAAAAAAGACTTATTATATCAAAATAATGTTTCAGTATTGTAAAATAATGAGAAGCGTTCTTAAAATAATGACATAGTATCAGAAAGTAATAACTTAGGATTACAAAAAAATGACTTAGTGTTTCAAAATAATGACATTTTTTTAAAAAGACTCAAAATAACGAATAACTTTCTCAAAACAGTCATTACTATTTTGGGAAAGTTTCTCATTTTAATGACTTACAAGATCTAATTTTTTCCATCATATCAGCAGAAATAGGCTTCCACAGATTTTTTTTTCCTTCACTGATTTTGTTTAGAAAAATGATGATTTTATGAGTGGTTTTGTGCATTACCCAGGCCACTGGCGTCTCTTGTCAGTCAGGGGGACATAAACCACTCCCATCAAAGCTTTCTTGAGAAAGGTCCCATCGCTCTGCCGATCGTACTGTTCTAGCACCTGGCTGCCACCGTCAGGGCCCACTGGGAGAACCAACCGCCCACCAGGCTTCAGCTGCTCCAAGAGCTTTAATAAAACAGAGGGCAGAACACAGAAATTTCACATAAGGTGAGTTTGAGAGGCAGATTCAGCTCAGTCAGTCAGAGTGGAGACACTTCTGTTTTCTGCTTGTCAAAGTTCGCTCACAGCTTACAGCACTGAGGAACTTGTCTAAGATGCACTTAACTACTGTAGATAAAAATGTAGAGATACAAGAACCAATAACTTAAAACCTGATCAATACAATAGTCTTTACTAATTTAGCTCCAGGACCCAAACATTTTATTCATTTGACAGCTATTTATGATGTTAGGGTCATCAAATTGTGTAATTCTACAAAAGGCCAAGAAAAAAAGACCTGTAAATGAAATTCAAGACTTTTAAGGCCCTATTTTGAGAATTTTATATTCACCACTATTTAGATACTTTTAAGACCAAAATGTGTTTTTACTTAAAGGTTACTGCGTAATTTCTCTTCTTCTATTCTATTTTCACAAGAGCAAAAGCCATACTTAAGTGTTCTTACAGGCTTAGGAACAGTAGGAGCAGCTGCTCCAACATGAATGGCATCATATGGTGCTCCCTCTGGCCAGCCGAGTCTTCCATCTCCCACTGTGGACAGATGTGGACAGATGTCGGTATGACTTTTACAGTATTTTGAAGCTGTGCAGTTTCAACTTCTAAATATGAAAGAGGAACGACTCCTGACTCACCAACAAGTTTGATGCGTCCAGACGTGAGCAGTTCTGGGTCGTCACCTTGCACATTTTTTATTGACCTTTGAACCAGTTCATCGATGTGTTCGATGCCAACCACTCGACCACTTTCTCCTGTCTATAAACAGAAACATGCAGCCACTGCACTCAGTCATATACTGTATTTTATGCCAACCTGGGTGAAGCATATCAAGTGAGTAATGTGTGAGCGGTAAGAAACATGCAGGCACTGACATATATTCAAA
This sequence comes from Lutjanus campechanus, assembly GCA_027495735.1. NCBI lineage: Eukaryota > Metazoa > Chordata > Actinopteri > Lutjaniformes > Lutjanidae > Lutjanus > Lutjanus campechanus. Next base: position 4,834 of record JAJHUR010073447.1, read on the forward strand.
ATGATTTTTAACAATTATCGTAACACATTACAAAGCATTTTCTATTGACTTATAAGGTAAGTGAGTATCATAATACTTAATAATTGCTGGTCATTCACTGACATTTTCCTCACAAATCGTAGTGTATTATAAGTTTCACAGTTGTAATACATTATAAGCATTTTATGATGCATTATAATCACTGTTATTATGCATTATAATGTCATTGTAAGTTACTCTAAGTGGGCATTGAGTAATAAAGTTTCTTAGGTACGAGCTGATTACAAGCTGTTTATAAGTCATTACAGGTGATCATAGTTTGATATAAGTAAAGCGAAAAAAAATCTATGCTAGAACAAAACACAAAATTTTGTTATTTTATAATGCATCAGAATCAGATTACAATGCATTATGACAATGATTATAATGTAATGCATCATAAAATGGTTATAATTTATTACAAATATGAGAACTGCAATACTCTATAATCCTTGCTAAAAAATGTCAGTGAAAGCAAATATGAAGAATTGTGATACTTGACCTTATAAGTCATTATGAAATTATTTATAGTGATTATTGTTATAAATCATTATGAATATTATTAGTGCATGTAACTATAATTATACATTGCTATACGCACTGTATAACATTATAGGTATGTTTATAATGTATTATAGACCTGGGCAACATAAAAAGTGTTACTAAACTTACCATCCTTGCAAAGCAGGCGGTGAGATATCCACTTCCTGAACCCACATCCAGTGCCGACGCCCCTTCAGTTAGTTTGTCACTCAACAGCTCTAAAGCATGAGCATGCTGTAAACAAGCATAAGTGTACAAAAGGGAATTATAGTTAAGCTTAAGAAATCTGCTCACATCAAAAAACAGTTCAGTTTGTTACTCACCATGTGCGGTGCACTGATGGTCGCCCTGTAGCCTGTTATAAGAAAATGTCGGAACAGTGTCACAGCACACGCCTTTGCTCATGAAACAGATATAATTCTACAACACGTGTATTCAAAAGATTCACTATACTGATAAGCAAGTGTGTGTGCATGTCTGCAAAGAGTGACTGCAATATTTACCTATGGACTGAGGAGAGTCTGCATAAGGATAGTCTGTAGAGTAGAGTCCTCTGTCTGTCGCCAGCATGGCCTCAAACACTCGGTCACTGCGGATCACCCCATGATCTGCAGGAGAGAACAAATGAGTGAAATGTGTGCAGGATGAACTCTGCAATGTTGAAGTCTGTTTCCCCCTTGATTTGTGTTTTACCTAATAATGTGAAGGGACAGATAATCAATACAGGCTTTTTAGAAGATAAAAATGAGAATGAAAGCAGAGCAACATGAATATACTAATCATTGATGATAATTGTGTGGCATTTTGGTCATCATAATGTCATAATGTAGCTTACGTGTAGTGTGTTCCTCGTCTTAAAGGCTGCAACTAAACTTTGTAAATGCCTCATTCGCAAAGTGCTTGAATTAAAAAATGGAAGAACAAAAAGATTACATTAAATTACTTTTTAAAATAAATTTCCTTTTCGAATTTTAAAATAAATGCTGTTTTGTTTTTAGAGAGAATATCACCCTAGTGTATTTTAAATACGGTATGAAATGTGAGCTGTCACACTCAACATATCTTTATTTTGTGGACCTTGAGGTTTTGAATGAAAGACCATGAAATGTCAAAGCTCAGCGACATCAGCTCATTATTAACGTTACCTCTGAGCCTGCTGACGAGCTCTGGATGTGTTTTGCCGCTGGACATCCACGCCATGGTCCGGGACAGCAGCAAACCCATGGGGACTGCCACTACTGCCAGGCGCAACGCTGCTCGCATCTCCTACACTGGATCTCCCTGCAGTGACATGATGATCAGCGCTTCAAATCTGATCTGGTTGTATCATCCATGTGGCAATGAAGATGGCAGTTTGGGGAATTTGCAGTAAGTTAGTTTTCTCAATCCTTACAAGCTGACTGAACGTGGCAGAGCAAATTAATCACATATTAAACTGAACTTGACTGTTAGCATACGATACGTACATTGCGTTATAGGCACATAATACCTTATAACAGTTGTAAATGCTAATGTAAGTTCTTCAAATAATCAAACCTGACGAACAAAATAATTCAACAGAGGTCAGTAGAGCTTGTTTACCTTGACAGTTCACCACCGTTACTAGGTCCTCCAGCTGAGACAAACTTCCTGGCTCCCTTTTGAGCGAACCACAACGCCTGGCCAATTAGATGCGTTCTCTCCAACGGAACGCCTTCTAGATCCAATCACATCTTGAAGCGGTATGATGGGCGGTTAAAATATCCAATCATATCACCCCAAATAAGGAAGTGGTTTGTCGTGCATGAAGAATGTTGGTCGTGTGTAGAAGAGAACCCCAGACTCGTGAAAGATCTCGAGAGAGTGAACATTTTAGTTCAAACCTTGATCTTTCCCAAATCATAACCAGGTGTTTTCTGTCCCTAAACTTACACAGATTTTAACTACAGCGATGTCACGTTTTAAAGCATAATTCGTTTGTACAAAGTGCCTAATGACCAAACGATACGTACAAATCTCGCGAGTGTTTCGTAAGACCACGGTTCTCTTCCAGATACGGCCAAGATTGAGGATCATGGACACGGTTAGCTAGCGAAGCTACTCTTAAATCTTTGAATTCATACATTTAAGAAAATAACGGACAATTTACTGAGATTTTCACACAGGTAAGACAAGGCTGGAATTTATCATGGTGACAACCCGTTTGAAGAATATTTGAAACGCATGACAAGAGTAAATACAATAAGTTAGAAACCAATTAGCTTAAGTATTTTAATGTACATGAAGCTTTGATTGGCCCTTTGTAATTGGGAAACTGCATAGTTTCTCTTTCTATCCTTTATCCACATCTTTTATCGATCTTTTTTTCTATTGCTGAGAGAATCTGGTCATAAACAACGCCGTGCTTATGCTAACTGGTTTTGAAAACTGATGTTGGCATCTGTTCTGATTCAGTATACCAGGATGGTTGACGACTTCGAGGGTCAGGAGGTCCGGTCCAGCGGGGAGCTATGGTCCGAAATCTGCTCCAGCCTGCCGGAGACTGGAGATGAAGGAGCTGCAGAGAACAACACTGAGTTCAAAGACTCATTCCAGCCAGCAGCAGTCGGAGTGCAGGAGGTCAATGGACGGTCAAATGGGACAAATACCAGTTCTTCCAGCGCCAAGTGGGAGCCCATGGAGGATTCTGAGATCTACATAGCCAGTTTAGGTACAGACATCCCTCCTGTCTCCTCTGCTTCTCTCTGACTGACTCTCTGACTGTAGGCCACATATTGTACCACATTCAGCTCACCTTGTCCTCCATCCACCTGATTACAGCATGTGTCATCCATCCTTCTCAGTCAAGTTGTCTGGGAGATTGCACAGATCAGGGCACAATATTAGCACCAGCCAAATGCTGCCTGGTAGATTTTGTTTATTAACCAGCCAAGAAAACAAACAAACAAAACAATGGTAATATATTGCATGGCTGGTAAAATCTGAACATTCACTAGCTATTTGGCCAGTGGACAGAAAAAGTTAATTTTGCACCCTGGTAGGGATGATAGTGTGTCAAAGTCCATCAGAGTGAAAACATGTCACCCAATTCTTCTCTAATGTGCCATACTTTATTTCCTACATGTTTTCAGCTATCCTGCCATCATCAAGGTTGTATCTGAGGTTGTTTCAGGTTTCCACACATGTAGTGTATCAATTTGTCATGTTCCCTTTTCTAAATCACCCAAAATACAATTAAAACAATTTTCGCCTCATACCACCCTAATGATGGCAAAATATCTAAAAGCATTTGGGCAATAAAGCATGGTATATTGAGAGACATGTTTAATATTTGATGGACGCTGGTCTGCATCCTGCTGTGTGTGTTTAGTCAAAGTTAAAGTTCACCCCCATTCAAAAATGTCAGCATTTTGATTTAGGATGTAAAATAGAGTTTTTTTTCCCTCTACATTTTGGTGCAGAGAACCGTCTGAAGAAACTAAAGGGCCAGTCCAGCGATGTGACCTCCAGGGACATGTTGCGCTCCTTGTCTCAAGCTAAGAAAGAATGCTGGGATAGATTTTTGCACGATGCCCAGACCTCAGAGCTCTTCCAAGGCGGTGACATGGATGAGAGGTATGATGGCAGAGATGAATTATGCTGTTATATACACACACACCTTTATGGGTCATTCTACAGAACTGATTAAAAGTCAGAGTTGGAAAACAGCTTGATATAAGTGTAATTTTCCCCCAATTTTTGTGTGTGTGTAAATTGGGTAATCTGAGGTGCACATTTCAGACAGTCTTGGAATATTTTCCCTCTCCAAAAATTTACACTTCCAAAACACTAGAATATGTAACATAATAAGAATGCTTATACTGACTTAAAAATATTTTAGTACATATTTCGTATACATGTCTTAAATTGAAAAGTTTCACAGATTAATAAAAATTCTTACTTTTTAAAAGCACCATTTTTTTTTTTTTTAAATTTCATCGCATGTTTTGATCTCGACTGTTTTAGAAGTGACAGGCTCAGATCAGGTTGAACCTGTCTCAAAGATGTTAGTCAGCACATGGTTAGTTCGCACAGTTTTGGACAGTTGTACACACATAAAAACTATGTTTCCTTTAATAACAAACAAAAAAGTTTGCCTGACTGCAGAAAATAGGTGTTTGGTAGTGATGTTCTGTGAAGTTACACCCAGATTTTCAGACTTTTGAACACATTTACTTGAAAAGGATGAGACATAGCTCCTTACCATGCAGCCATGACAAAAAGGGGGACACAGAGACGCTTCCTGGTCCAAAATGTAGCAATATGACTAAAATCAGTCTCAACTCATGGACTCAAACTGTTTGAGTAGTGACATGAAAATGCAGGACAGTATTTTTTACATAAAGCTTAATGATTTACAAAGAATTTACAAAATAATCTTTTTAAAAACAACAATGGAAAAAGTGCAAAAATCATTTTAGTGTCCTTTTTATAGGTTGAAATTCAGGGGTTATTGTTCAGGACAGCCACCTCCAAGTTTAAAGTACCCTGTAAATGATGATTTTATTTAACCTTGCTGCTATCTCAAATAATACTGGATTTCAGTAATAGATGTATCTTAGTAAACATCTAAGATTTGCAATTTGCACACTTAAATGCTTTTTAAATTTGTTTTTTGGTTATGGGGCAGCTGTCTGCACCAATTTGGCATAATGGCTCATGTATATTCTAACTGCAGAAGTTGCAGGAATGACTCCATCTGCTCCTGTAGTGTGCTTTAAATTTACAAAAGTTTGAGAAATTTGCTTTTTCAAAGGAATGGAAATAGACTTTTTTCATCTTAATATCTTTTGACTGTTTCCTCAGTGCTCTTGAACACTTCAAGAGGTGGTTGATTCCTGAGAAGGTGGCCATCAGCGCGGAGGAGCTGGAATATCTCCTGAGGCCGTCTCAGAATAAGGAAGCAGCCGAACCAAACCAAACACAAAACGACGACGAGACAGAGGAAGAGAGACACAACCCAGAGGAAGATGACACTCCCAGCCCTGAGAAATGAGCGCGTTTAAAATAGCAACACTGAAAGGAGAACTAATTTGACGTGCATTCAGTCGGACTGACCTGTTACCCACACGCTCATTTTGAGCTGCATTATGTCATGGCAGTGTTTTGGCCAAAGCTTTTGTTAACGACGGTCAAAGAGGCAATTACAGCCTGTCATCATCCACTGTATCCCCAGCAACTGAGTGTGTGTTCGTACTTATTTGGTGACATGTGTTTTGTCCTCGCTATTCATCCCTTCATCTTAATCACACCATGAAAATATATGATAAAGAGTTTGAAATTAGACTTGTTTGTCCTGTAGCAGCAGAATTTGCATCCAGTCTTTGTTGTGACTCCCACTGTGTCAGTTACAAGAACGGCTCTCCACTCTCAATACAAATGCAAACGCTAATGAAGGACCACATGCAGTATCATGTTGTAAATGAGACTTTGATGACATACGCAATACATTTATCTTGCAGATACACTATTTTTCTGTTTTTAAAAATTGTGACATCTAGAGTAGGAATATATTCCTGGAAATATTGTAACATATTGTGTAACATCTTTATTTTTGCCGTTTTGATTTTACATGAAGTTTTACCCATGTTTCAATAAAAACAACCACAATGGATTGTGTTCATCTGTCTGCTCGTTAGCAGAAACAAGGGCACAGTTATATTTAGCTAGAGAGCTGAGGAACAGCTGACGTGCAATTAAAACTTACAATATTCTCAGACACTGAAGTGTGTATGTGTGCGTGTTTGTGCTCTTGGTCTTCTATCTTTGTGAGGACCTATTTGATTTAGACTTTAGAAATGAGGACATATTTGCAAAGTGAGGACTATTTTAGGATTAAGGTCGGAAGTATGTATATTTACTGTAAGTACAGCCAGCTTGGTTTTTCGCCTTCCTTTACCTTAGTATATATATTATTGGAATAATTAATACAGAAATACAGAAATTGTAATTATATATTTTGCTATATTGAACACCGCCACCTTCTCCATTTGTTTGTTATCTCCTATCCTTATGCCTGGTGGGGATCATGTAATTGCTTCCGTGCGCTTGTACGTGAGTGAGTGAGTGTGTGCATGATCACTGGATCTACAGGTTATCCGCAGTCATAAACATAATAAACAACAAACTCTTATGATGTGTTGACTTTCAAAACCATGCAGTGATTTTTATTAGGTTTTGTGTTGTATGATATGTACTGGTACAAATGCATGTAGAATATTATTGTTGAGTGAAACGTAAAATGTTCACCATGGGATAAAATACGTAGCCTAACAATTTCCTTTTAATTTGCAACGTTTCTCAAACAAAATGCAGCAGCTGTTTCAGAGTTACTACTTTACACTGACTTCTAAAAATGAGAAAATCTCAGCTCATTACTTCTCAATAAAGTCCATCTGTTTTTCAATATTTCTACAGTCAGAAGGCATATAATAAATCTGTATCAGCACATCTTATATATTCTTTTTCTTCTAGTTGACATTTCTGTTATAAATATTCTGTTATCATAAATATAAAGATGCCAGTACATGACTGAATACAAAATATCACCAGAAAACCCAGCTGGCAGGCCTGCAGTGGTGCTGCCCTAAACGTTCCTGCTGTCATCAGACAACAGGAATGGAGACAAAGTGCAGGAATAATAGTGTCTACTGAACTGAAGGCTTTTTCAACACCATCGTTTGAAAGTGAAAACAGAAAGACACCATAATGGTTTCAGCTCATCTTTGAATGTAACGCTAAAAAGAGATGTTGGAGCGTTCTTGAATGGACAGGGTTTGCAGAGAGTTTCTTTCACTGCTCATTGTGTTGGAGTCTTCATCTGTCAGACCGGGGTTCAATGATTTTAAATGTCTTTTGAAGGATTCATCTTCTTTCAGGAAGCTCTGGTAAAAAGCTCAATGCAGAAAAAATATTAACATCACTGCCAAAAGCTTGAGAGACAATATTAAATAGATAGATTCAACACAGACTGAACATTATAACCTTGACAGAGTTAACATTTATTGCAGGACTGTTGTGTAAGTTTTACCCAGATTTATCTAACAAGTTAGCCACTGAGGGTGAATGAAATCAATTCAACCTGGGAAAATCTGAAAAATTAAGTAGTGTTCATTTGAATAACGGCAATCATGGCTTCATTCTCTAATGTGAATCAATTTCAGTTTCAGTCCTTGACATGAAAACCTTTGGGAACTCCTTGATTAGCTGCTGTCTATCTTCTACAGGAGCCAGGGGACTGGAAGTGTGAAACCAGCTGAATGCAAGCAATTAAAACAGGGATTGTTCCCATTTTTCTTCCAAGTGGAGGAAAAATTCTGCCTTGTCTTTGCATAATAAAATGGACTTTATTTCACCTATTCTGGAGGATGCTTATTACAATTATTACTATTTCAGTGAGCAAAGTTGGTGACTTTCCAACTCTCCAGGTCTCACAGAGCCGTGCTTTGTGCTAATAGGTTGAACTGAGAGGGCAAATAATAGTGTGAAGCCCAGAATAGCAGATAATTAGAATGTGATTGGCACCCATCATTGATTAAATGTAATTTCCATCTCTAGACTATAAGGTGTTAATAAAGAAACCCAGCTGTTATGTCCCCTGAGAAAATAAGTGTCAGCATCCAGCAACCATTTAACCCGAAATGTCATCCCTCAGAAAAAAAAAAAAAAAAAAAAAAATATTATTTAAAGGGGCAAAATGTAGCAGTTGTACATGCAAAATGAGAACTCAAGTCCAAATAGCAAGTTGGAGCCATAGACTGTAAATTAAATAGTTTGAAATCCTGATTAATATACGATCTGTGGTTGAAGCAAGTTGTTTCCTTGAGGCGAGCTGCAGGAGGAGCGCAGGATGTCCACAACACAGTAAATTGACAATAACAAGCAATGACAAGTCCTCAACTGTAAGTTGATCAGCTGTTATCCTGAAAACAAAAGCCCACTCTGGAGTTGATTTAAGTGGCTTCCTGTCTCAGCGCCTGCCAGACTTCATTAACATATTGCTCAATTTAACCGTTATAAACATCTACACCTTTTAAAAGATTATTTATGATTTCTTACTACTCATAAACAGACACCAACTCATTTTGCATCAATCACATTCAGCATCAATTTGAACTCTAATTAATGTGAAATGGGCAAACGAAAACAGCTGTCTGGCCTGGAATTAAAACTTCAAAGGACACGGGAGCTGCAATGTTGATGTCAGAGAAGTGAGTATTTCAACTTAACATGTTTCCTTGATCTGACATCATTGTCATTTTATGATTTATTATAGTAAATACAGTATATTACAGATTTCTCAGTTGAATTATTATATATATGGTATTGTGACCAACAGAAAGACTCAGCAGTGCTTCCACTCTATTATCTTCATATATTTTATCAACTTAAAATAATCTATATATCTATTACTTTGTATTCACTGAATTTCCAAAAGCTTAAATGATATCAGTACTTTAAAAAATACTGTAAATGAGATTAGGACTGATTCTCTTGGGAACTAGAGTCTGGGACTTTGACTTGAGTCTCACTGAGGCCACCACACACAGAGACTTGACTTAGGCTTGTACTCAAAAGAATTGAGACTTGACTTGAGATTTGTAAACAGTTGTTTTTAGCCAGTCTGTCAGCAGCCTCCCCTGATCAGTTGATATCTCAGCTCCTATCTTCACCTGAGTGTAAGACATACAGCCGCAGGTCTGATGATATAACCACAAAGTCGATCATCAACCTTTGGCCTCAGGTTTTCTGGTACCAAGTACACTTATGAACCACATTACTCTCAAACATGGTGTCCGTTATGGCCAATCCATGACTAGCATGGAAGTCAAATAACAAAGCACCACCCTGGTACAGATCAGGCAGGTTGTTCCTCTCAATCATCCTCCTCCAGGTTTCTTCATTGTCGCCCATGTGAGCGTTGAATTCCCCCAATAGAACCCTCGAGTCCTCATCCTCTCCAGAATGCCGCTTAGAGACTCCAAGAGGGCCAGATACTTTGAACTGCTGTTCAGTGGATAAACACACAAAACAGTCAGAGCGATTCGCAGTCACAACGAGAGGCAATCCTCTCATTCCCCAGGAACAACTCCAACACAGCGGTGCTCTTGTGAATGTCCCCACACTCGCCCGCCTCCTCTTACCCTGGGCGACTCCGGAAAAGGAGAGTCCAGATGATTTTTTTATGTGAGCAGAGCATAGGTGCAGGCAAAACAATCCCCTAAAGAAATTAGCAAACACTAGCAAGCAGGTTTTGTTGGCTTGTTATTTTTTCTTTACAATCGCTGAAGAAAATACGAGCTCTTCTCGTCACTCACTTTCCATCTAATGCTGAATTAAGGATTAATTTCAACCAAACCACAGCTGGTGATTGTTGTAACAGTGGAAAGACTTACCAAGATGGTTTTGGTCAGTTTTAAAACAACTTCTTCCATTACTACTTTGCTTCTGGTACCCAGCGACAGTGTGCTTGCTTATGTGTCTTAGTACTCTGAGGTGATTGAGTGTTTGCCTCCAGTTTTTCCTTTGATGTAGTCATGACATCGAACCTAAAGGGTCTATAAGAGCCTTTCTAAGCTTACAAGAACCCGGATACTTCCTCTCTATTAAATCAGTGCTCACATGTCCATTTAACATGTTGCTACCAACATAAGATCTCCCTGCCTCCAGCATCTATCCTTTGTACTTATCCCCATATGTGATGTGTGCACTTCAATTTAATGAGATGCACTGTGGCTCCTTCCTCCTTTTCCATGTCGCTGTCGTTGCTGTTGCTGTTGCTGTTGAGAGTTGAGCATCTCTGCCAGAAAGTTATATTAATGAATTTTGGAAAGAGGTCGGATCTTTGAATGACTTTAAAACCACTTTACCCTCCAACATAGATGTAATTACTCATTCTCAAGCTGTTCTTTACTGAAGACACAGTCAAAACTTTGTGTAATAAAACCAACAGGCAAAGAAAAACAGTCTCTAATGGACAAAAATATGGCTGATCTCACCAACAGCGAGTTCTTCTAATTTTTGGACTCATCTTCTATACAGCACTCCTGAATATGGGAGTTATCTGCAGGCATTGCAGACAGAAAACAATCTTTTTTTGTGTGATTTTCAGCCACTTTGACGACCCTTTACAGGCTTTGTGTGATATCAAGGAACCTTGGCATGAGTGATCCCACCTAGGACATAGAAAATGACAAAAAGTGAGGACCATGACCATATTTTCCACTTCCTGCATTTTCACCCTGGAGAAAACGTCAGCATCGATGAGCAATGGACGAGAACCTGAGCCTGACGAATGCTGCACTTTTTACTGCTCGTTACTTTAGTTTTAATGCACTTGAGGGAAATTATTGATTACTTTTATTGTTGCATCATTGTGTGCTGCCTTCCCAACATCAAGACTGATTTCAACCTAAATGGGAGGGACAAAGGCGGTGTTGTTTGTTTGTTGGCTCATGGGGGTTAATATATTGCTGGGGGGACCATGGCTTTGGTACGTCACTGAGCCATGTTTCAAAAATCCTGAACACAGAAATCATTAACAGTTTAATGGTCGAACTCCACAATTCAGTTCTCAGTGTTTTCATGTTTTTAGCACCTATGTTCTAACATGTATAGTGTGTTTAGAAGAAAAACACAGACTTTAAGGATTTATTTCGACCAAACCAGAGTTGGTGATTGTTATAACAGTGGAAAGACTGACCAAGACAGTTTCTTTTTTATTTTTTTTTCTGCCTGCCGAGATTAAATGAGGTGTGTTTTATGGAATTTACAAGGCAATTAAAGCTCGTCTTGTTCTGGTAAAAGAGAGGAACTTGAATTCAGAAGGTGATTCGTTGTATTTGTCTGTTTAATAAGGACAATGGGTGTGAGAAAATTTCCCCTCTTGACATTTCATAAGTTCATGTTTATTTTGTCCCAGTTCACACACATCTCCCAGCTTTCGTCTTATCACTTTTTAACCATTATTGTCTTTGTTTTTGTTTTGTGTTTTTGAATGGCGATGGCAGCTGGTATGCGATAAAACTTCAATTTTGAGCCATTACTATTTCACTTCTGGCACCCAACAACACAACAAGATTACATTCTCGTCTGGTTATGTGGCTTAGTGCTCTGATGTGATTTTGTGTTTGCCTTCAGTTTATTTGTTTTGTATCAGCACTAAAGGGTCTATAAGAACCTTCCGAAGAACACAGATACTTCCTCTCCATTTAGTCAGTGCTCACATGCCCATCTCACGTTTCTACCAACATAAGATCTCCCTGCCGACAGCATCCTGTCTACTTATCCACCTATGTGATGTTTGTGCACTCCAATTTAATAAGATGCACTGTGTCCCTCTCCTCCATGTGATTATTGTTGGTGGTGCTGTTATCGTTGTTATTTGCTCTTGTTGTTGGATCATGTGCTGCGTCCCTATGTGTTTGTGAAAATACGAAGAAAAATTACAAAAGGAAAAAAGCATCAGTGAGACTGAAAACAACCAAACTGGACTTCAAGCTTTTTGTGTTGGCAGAGAGTGGCAGTGGTTACACAGTTGACTCTTCTACACAAACCCAGCACTTTTCAAAGACTTTTTTGCCATCAACTCTGAACAGGAAGGGCTGCCCTCGCTCATGCTCATCAGGCACCATCAGGTGGCCACTTGGCTCACGTGTTTGTGAAATAGATGGACATGTGAGGTTGCTGTCTACTCCAGTGGCACAGAGCAAAGGACAGTGAAGAGCCGGGCTGACCAATCAACTGTCCATTGTAAAATCCTGAGGTGGTGGTAGCGCACATTGTTTAATCACTTTGTGGAGGCTATTGCAGAGACTAACAGCTACTTGTTCCACAAGGAACTCAGCAGAGAGAGGAAGGAACAGTTATGGACAGAAACTCTTTTGTTGTGTGACAGAAGTAAAAATCACTCAGTGGTTCTCAAACAGTGTGCTGAGACATCCTGGTGTGCCCTGAGGTCCAAGTGGGCCTTGGGATTTTGTGACAACCCCAGATTACTTGTGGTATGGCAGGGGGTACTTCTGTATCTCTTGTAACTTCTTCTGTAGCTCAAGATACGACTATACAAAAAGTTAGGAATACATTTTTAATTTACTATGTTACTAATTTGTAATCACTGATCACACTATCCGCACTCCAGGAACTCTGCTTGGTTAGTTGACTGGTTAATATTTGTTGCGTCCGTTGGCTAGGTTGGTTACAGAGATTTTTATGCATGGCTATGAATGCAGGTGTGCCTTGAGATTTTAGTTTGTGGTTTGAAAACCGCTGCACTTACATTTAGAGACGCAACAGTGTGGGCTGTATTGTTTTCTTGTGAGTTTCTCTCTCTCTCTCTCTCTCTCTCTCTCTCTCTCTCTCTCTCTGTGTGTGTGTGTGTGTCATCATGGCAAAATGTGGTCACAGAGGCTGTTTTGACTACTTTGCCAGGTGTCTGTCTGTCATTGGAATGATTTTGTCAATAGCGTCACAACTTTGCAAGATGCAGTCATGAAACTTTACAAGTGTGGAAGTAAGATCAGAATACTGATGGGACTTGGGACCAAGATGGCCTTTAGCTATTTATAATGCATACAATTTATCTGAGATCAGAACACAGTAACAGTAATAAGAAGAAAATGGCTAAACTGAGGGCTAAATTCACCCTTTGCTAAGCCTCGCCCTCCTTAGTTACTCTGCCTGTCAAGCTTTCCACTGTCACACTGCAATATATATGATATTAGTCCTGAGTGTGACCCTCTTTTCTCTATACAACGCTGGCAGATTTCACATCAAAACTGGGAGTAACTGTTGAAACACACTGTCTTTGATTCCACAGAGAAGTAAACAAAAGCAGATTCTCATTTCTGGCTGATGACCGTGGATTTTGTCAGCTAAAATAATGACTCTCGCTGGCAGTTTTCTTAAGTCAGTGGACTGTTTAATGTTTTCATCTGATATATTTCAAAACCAGAACCCTGTGAAAGTGTATTAAACAGGTACATTTACTTAACAGCTGTGTACATGATATAACGTGAATGCTAGCAGACTTAAAGATAGCTTACACCCCAGCAAGAAATGACAGAAATACACTCTAAACAGTGGTTGTGATGTGCATATGTGTACATCAATATGTGATATACTGTATATGTACATCATTTTTATTATAATA
>JAJHUR010073447.1:18582-34483 GCA_027495735.1 Lutjanus campechanus
TATAGTGTGTGTCTCTCTCTCTCTCTCTCTCTCTCTCTCTCTCTCTCTCTCTCTCTGTGTGTGTGTGTGTGTGTGTGTGTGTGTGTGTGTGTGTGTGTGTGTGTGTGTGTCATCATGGCAAAATGTGGTCCTGGAGACACATACTGTAGCGTGAACTCCCACAGAGGCTGTTTTGACTACTTTGCCAGGTGTCTGTCTGTCATTGGAATGATTTTGTCAATAGCGTCACAACTTTGCAAGATGCAGTCATGAAACTTTACAAGTGTGGAAGTAAGATCAGAATACTGATGGGACTTGGGACCAAGATGGCCTTTAGCTATTTATAATGCATACAATTTATCTGAGATCAGAACACAGTAACAGTAATAAGAAGAAAATGGCTAAACTGAGGGCTAAATTCACCCTTTGCTAAGCCTCGCCCTCCTTAGTTACTCTGCCTGTCAAGCTTTCCACTGTCACACTGCAATATATATGATATTAGTCCTGAGTGTGACCCTCTTTTCTCTATACAACGCTGGCAGATTTCACATCAAAACTGGGAGTAACTGTTGAAACACACTGTCTTTGATTCCACAGAGAAGTAAACAAAAGCAGATTCTCATTTCTGGCTGATGACCGTGGATTTTGTCAGCTAAAATAATGACTCTCGCTGGCAGTTTTCTTAAGTCAGTGGACTGTTTAATGTTTTCATCTGATATATTTTAAAACCAGAACCCTGTGAAAGTGTATTAAACAGGTAAATTTACTTAACAGCTGTGTACATGATATAACGTGAATGCTAGCAGACTTAAAGATAGCTTACACCCCAGCAAGAAATGACAGTAATACACTCTAAACAGTGGTTGTGATGTGCATATGTGTACATCAATATGTGATATACTGTATATGTACATCATTTTTATTATAATAATAATGTACATGTCCTTTTACAAATCCCTAATATTTTCCATGTCATCCAGGTCAAGTACATCTTCATTATTTTCACAATCAGCCTTCTGTTCCTTCAGGTAGTCCTCTGTTAATGAGTTCGTTCTGCATGACCCTTTGCAGATACTTCACATGAATCACACAGTCACACTAGTCTTTTGGTACCTCTGGCACCAGTATGTTTTTCAAATTAGTTGTAGTTTGATGAATATTTCATGTGTACGGCTGGAGAAAGATAATGTTTTGTCCCTTATTTGTTCAATTTTTGGTCTGTTCCCTGATGTTTGTGTCTGGGTGTGTTTTTCTAGAAAGTGGCCTTAATGTGAGGAACTGCACAGCTGGAAGTTTGACGTCCAGTATTAAAGATGATTCACGGAAGGTGTGGGCAGAGATTATTCAACGTAATAATTTTCCTTCTATTACACTTAGTCAGTCAGAACATTTAGGTCAACATGAGTGACAAATAATTGGCCTATAAAATAAAACGTTATAAAATATATTATAAAATGTGTCAGGATCACTATAAATTTACATAAAGCCACAGACACTTTACAAGTCCCAAAGGGGAGATTATAGTGATCCATGGTGGATTAAATTACCATAAAACAGGACAAAGTCATTATAAATTCACATTTTATCACTGGAGAAACATTATAGATCCCAAGAGGAATACTATAGAGGACTATAATGGTTGTTCATTGGGGGTGATGAGTGAGACTGAGATGACAGACAATCTTTTACCATTGTGTCACACTGGAGGTGACTCACTCACATGAACACTTAGTCTATGCTGTGTGAGAGACAGCGAAAGAGCACACCTCTTTATTCTGAAGCGGAGCGGGCTGAGGTACGGCTGCACAACAGTAAGACTCCCTGCAGACAGAGGACACAAACAGGTGCTGGACCGCTCGAGTCATTTGAAAAATGTCAGACTGACATCTCTCAGAGGTATTCTTTCTTTTAATTTAGACTTTTCTTTTTTTAATTGATGCACTCTGATAACTGTCAAATTTGCATTCAGTTATTTCTTAGAGAGGAAATTGTTAACAAAATTAAGATGTATGTTGCACATTAAGGGCTTAAAAGATGCATACAAAAAGCAAACAGTTGAATTATGTGTAACTTATTATATGATTCAGCATGAGAAAGACACAATTTGAGCAATACTTCTTGGGAAATTCTGGTAATTTAGTGAATATAACAATAAATGCTGTGGTCAGGAGGTCTTTCTTAGCTCAAGTATGCCATTAATAAGCACTATTTCATGCTTTGCAATACAGAAGGTAAGGTTTTTCATTTACACATGTAATAATTAAGCTTTGTCATTCCTTCTACAACAGTTTGGAATTTGGCTAATGTGACAGGATTTTTTTTATAGATAGTGATTGTTTGTTTTTCAGGTGGATTTCTTGCTTTTTTTTATGAATGAAACCAAAAATGCTTTCCAGCCTGGAAAACAGTCATTTAGAAGACAGATGTTATTCATTCTCATCTTATCTTGCAAATTTAGATAGAAAAGCCTCTCAAGTGCTCTCATTCTCTTCAGTGCTGTCATGTGGTTTTCCTTAATGAACCCTTTAAGTCACAGGCACGAGAGACAGATAGCTTGTACAAGCCTCTGTGCAAAATGTGGAATAAATCAGCATTCATACCAATTTTCACGCTCTCACACCTGATTGTCTGGTGACTGGTGATAAGTATGTCTTATTGCTTGGAGATAAGTGGATCATTGACTGAGAATCGGGTACATATGTTTGAGCATATGTTCACAATGACAATCACTGACAATCAGTTTGACTCTTAAAGTGTTCTGCTGCATATGGAGAGAACGGAGAGATGCCAAAACATATAACAAGGAATGAGATGAGAAAGATCTGGAGAGGAAAAAAGAGATAAAAGGTGTGAGGAGTGAAAGGGAGAGAGACGAAACTAAAAAGACATATTATTGTTGAGGAGGACAAGTACCAAGCTTTTTAATAAGACTAACTGAGAGTTAAGAAGATGGTTGCTAATTAGTCAAAGTCCAAATGTGACTCATCTCTTCAACCTCTATAACTTATCATGATGTTTATATCACTTTGGGTTCAATTAATGATGTTAAATCAGGTAAATAATATCATATCTGTAATATGGAGCAGGTTAAATGTATGTCTTTTAAAATGGAATAGGTTACACATTACTCATTACCCCGTTGAATTTCCAGCACTGACAGTCATTCTTGTCTGATGACATGACCGCCCGCCTTGGCGTGGGCGGCTGACTGCAGGCATGGCAGATCCTAGAGTAATGTGCATTGATTTGATTGGCGCACAGAGAGGCACACAATTTCAAACAAGAGAACCAATCAAAAAAAAAAAAAAGAGGACATACTTCCCAGTGAATGGAGCCTGTCAAAACGTAGAGACAGAGACTTTCAGATATATTCGTTAGGTAATGTTAACAAAATGCTGGCTAACTAGCAAGCTAATCTACATCAATCATCACAGGTAGTTAGCAAGCATTTTGCTAACATTAGCTAATTTAACCCTACATGTTACAATTGTATTTAATTTTTTTTTTCTCAGAAACTGTAACTGATTACGATTGCCTTTATTTTGTAATTTAATTATGTAACTAGTTACTCTCCACCATTGATTGTTATTCATTTTTGTTTCTGCAGATATGGACTGGGAGAAGTCATTGAACCAATCCGGGGTGAACTCTTCTACTCCAGCTTCTTCTCCTCCTCCATCCATGTCCAACTGTTCATCCACCTTCTCCTCCTCCTGCTGCAACTCCTCCCACCCCCTCTTCCTGACCTCCCCGTTCTCAGCCTCTTCCTTTTCTGGCCTGGACCTCCTGTCCGACCTGAAGCTGGTCTTCATCCCTCTCTACTCGGCCGTGGTCCTAGTCGCCTGCTCCGGAAACCTCCTCCTGCTCTTCCTCATCTGGCACAACAAGAAAAGACATAACACCACCAACTTCCTCATCAGCAACCTGGCGCTGGTCGACCTGGTCATGTGCATTTTCTGCGTCCCTTTGACTGCGTCTTATGCTTTTGACCAGCGTGGATGGGTGTTTGGCCCCTACATGTGTCATTTTGTCACAGTCATGCAGTCTGCAGCTGTCTTTGCAGCGGTCCTGTCCCTTATGGCCATTGCAGTGGACCGTTACGTGGTTGTGGCTTATCCCATCCGCAAAAGAGTAGGGTGCCAGTTCTGCTGGGGTCTGGTGATCCTGATCTGGCTGTCCTCTCTGGCTTTATCCACACCTACAGCACTACACACCGTCTACCTGGACCTGCGGGCTGCAGGGCTAGAGATGGCCGTGTGTGAGGAGTTCTGGGATGGCCAGGAGCGAGGCCGCCTCATCTACTCCTGTTTTATCCTCTTCTTCTCCTACTTTGTCCCACTGGCAGCTGTCTCCATTTCCTACTGTGCTATATCCTATCAGCTTAGGCAGAGAACCACGTCAGACTTGACGGCGTGTCCAGAGTTGAGATCTGCAAGAGCTGCATGGGGCAGACGGAGGAGGAAGACCTTCTACCTGCTGCTAGTGTCAGTCCTCTGTTTCGCCTTCTCCTGGCTCCCCTTACAGGTACAGATGACTGAGAGAGATTTATGATCTGACAAATTTATATGAAAACACAAACAAATTAATTTTAAAAGGTACTTAAAGGTACTATATGAGGCAATTTACATTGTATTAATTAAGTTGTCTTTCAAATATGTGAACAGATTGTTATGAAACTTAAAAAGCTTCCCTGAATTTCTCGGTTTCCTGTATAACCTGTGGACTGATTTCTGTGAAAACGACTCCTGATGGTTTTTCTGGGAAAATTCAAAGGATATGATGTGTAATGCGTTCGTGCTCCTGCATGTCTTATCTCTCTTAAACTCTCCTACAGCACCAACAGTGTGCAACACTAACTAACGTTAGCTTAAAAATGGAGTCTGCTAACATCAAAAGTGACTCCTAGAGACATGTACGGTACCCATTGGCAACTGTATGAGGTGAAGCAGGCTTTTGTAGTATAAAGAGGGAGATGTTCACATCAGGAGGATGTGGGGTGGATGGATGGCTCAAACAAACAGCACTTTTACCCAGGAGACCGGGGTTCATGTCCCATGTGCAAGCAAAACATTACTAAAAGTTTTAAGGTATGTAACTTTACGTGGGTCACATGACTTGCGTCTTGCAAGTCGCTTCAGTGATGCCATGTGACGTTCGTTATGTTACCTACTTATTGTAACCCCAAACATGGCCTTATCCTAAACATATCCAAGTGGTTTGGTTTTCTAAACCTACCAAAAGAGCAACTGTTTAGCTCTCTGGCAACATCTCATACAACAGCACAGCAGCAGTGACAAAATGTGTGATGTGTTGGGATGGAAATGGGTTGAAATGTCCCATGTGAAACCAAGAATTATTGTTGACTTATTTTAACTTACATACAGAAGTTACTTACATAACTTACTTAACTTCAAATCGTGCACATAATATAATTTCACTTACCTTTACTTATTTCAACCCAAGCCATTATTTTTTCCTAATTCTAACAAAGTAATTTTGATGCCTAAACCTAACCATAATCCAACCATTTTCACTGTTACACCTGTTACTCTCCAACAGTCATATATATCATTATGGGAGTCATCGACAACCTACTCCTAAAAGAACCTAAAAGAATTAATTATTGAATTAATTATCAAATGACCTTTTCCTTGGATGAAAGCTTTGGATGACACAGTTTATTTTTTACAGGTGGTGAATCTGATCCGTGACCTGGACACAGACTTCTCCATTTTAGGGAAGAATTACGTGAACATCATCCAGGTGTCAAGTCACCTGTTCGCCATGAGCTCCGCCTGCTACAACCCTTTTATTTACGCCTCATTGCACGACAAGGTCCTGTCCTGCGTGTGTCAACACTTCCTGTCCTGGAGGAGAGGAAAAGGAAAGGATGGGGGCCAAAGGTCAAGCATCCTGACAATGTCACACAGAGCGCAGCGCCTTCACACCTCCTCCACTGTGGCAGATTTACCCGCTGCTGTTGTAAATAACATTGCTCCTCGGGACAACTATGCTTAAATTGCTGTTTCAGATGAATAGGCACCAAAAATGAATCCACTGGTGTTTTCTTCTGCTCAACTGGATAAAAATCTCTGCTTCAGAAATGATGGTTGGTATTTTCTGCACTCCAAATTTAATATGAATCTAGTCAGCTTTCATACTGGTCTATTGAATTTAAAGCACAGCAAAGTTACAGCCACAGTCTGCACAGCAAAAATACACTCCAGCCTGCCTCTTTGGATGAATGTATACCATTTTAACACTAGTCTGCTTTGATTAGAAGTATTATGTACGTAATGATTTATATTCTATAAGAAACGTGGATATTTAGGCACAAGGTCCAGGTCAGCATCGCAGATGTGCATTCGTGGGCTGTATCCCCCCAAATGAGGTATTGTGCTCCACTACACCCGACCACAAGCAGGCCAGGCGTTTGGTGCCAAACTTTGTGTATTATTCATTTATATTTATCATAATGAATGTGAAAACCTTAACATCTGGAGCCTGTACAGCCTTCTAAGAGAACTCATTCTACACCCTAAAAAAAAAAGAAAAGATTTTTCTGACCACAGACCAGCAACACACCAGCTCCACAGCAGAGATGCCCAGTTAGTTTAGCTGGTGTTTGAGAGGGACTCTTCTAAAGGTAAGACATGCTTTTAAGTCAATTTATGATGCCAGCCTTTCACTATTACAAAAGAAGGCTGAATGATTTTTGGGTCTGCCTGAATTCATTTGGTGGTAGTGCAGTATGTAGTCTATTTCAAAAACACACACAGAGCAGGGGTGTGTGTGTGTGTGTGTGTGTGTGTGTGTGCATTTTTCTGGGCTGGTGTGTTGGTTGTTTATTGGCAAACACAAATAAGGAAACATTTAAATCATATATCGAGTTCTTGAACGGCAGTTTGTGGTTACCTTATGCCCCCCTCGATTAGATTCATAAAGCAGCCGACTCTGTACAAGATAGATTTAGAACTTTTCAGGGGTTTTATAGCAAGATTAAGTTGTAGTTTCTTTTTTGCTACTCAAAAGAATATTACATACAAAAAAATTACACAGTAGATTAGTTGAATAGATAAGTCATCAAAATGAAAATGAAGCAATCTATTTTTAAAGGCGGAGCGCTGAGGATGAATTAAGAGGCCGTACTTCAGTCTGGTGGTACAGCAGCAGATACTTCTGTATCTCTTGCCAGACAGCAGCAGGGTGAGCAGGCTGTGGCTGGGGTGTGTGTTGTCTTTTTGTATCCTTTGGGTTGGGTTACCTCCCTGACATTACTGAGGCTTAGTAGACTGGAACCTGTGATCCTCCAGGCATTTTAATCAACCACATCCAATCTCATATGAATGTATTTAAAGTCTACTTGGCACTGAAAAATATACTACTGTGAGCTTAAAAATATATTTTACACAGTGTTCTTGCGCTTGTCTACTACACACATTTTATAATTTTCATCTAATTGTACATATTCATATTTTTGTGAATTTCTAATATTGTACATCATGTTTATACATATAATCTAATGATCAGAATATTTATTTCCAATTCCTGTCCACTTTAACTGTATTAGGGTAATTGTATATATGTTCTGCATATATATTAGATCTGTTTTGTTAAATGTTGCTCAATAAACAGGTTTATTTAAATCATCTTTCTCTCTTCATTCATTTAGTGTAGTTTTATGGATGAAATGTGAACATGAAGAGTTTCTGTGACAGTGAATGAATAATGTATTTCTGTCATTCAGTTCGGCCTTGAGCCACCAAACGCTTTTCACACTTTCTGCTGCAGCTGACATTTGACGAACACAACACGGTAGGCAAAATATGCAGCGTGTTTAAATGTCAGCTTTGAGATGGTGAGAGGAACAAAAGCATCATTAGTGCCATTCATTAGGAAAATGGTCATGAATGAATAAACTTGAGAGAAAACTGAATTAATGGACAAATGAAAAACACAAAGTTCACGACCTCATGTGCCAAATAATTGCAAATGATTACAGAACAATTTGAATGTTGAAGCTCAACAGTTAGGCGGAAGGTTTAAAAGAATTATTCCTCATCTGTTAAGTTTTAAAACTATTTTAACAGGTATATGTGCATTCCTCAAACTGTGTTTACCTACCGTGTGAAAATATTTTACATATGCACAATGTTACTGCAAGGTACTTGTGTCTTCTGTCTTTCTGGAAACTGTGACAGTAATAAAAAATGATGAGACATGCTGGTTGAACCACTTTCAGTACACTGTAAAAAACCAAGAAAATTTTATGTTTACTAAAATATAAAATACAATCTGAGGTAATTTTGTCATGATTCAAAACAAACAAACTTTTCTAGTTAAATAAACTTGTGTAACTAACAACTCTTCAGTCACACTGACAAACATTTACAACATTAAACAATGTTGTAACATTTCAAATCAAAAGACTTCAAGTTACTCATGTTTGTAAGTGTTCTGAAAATAAATACTACAAATTTTAAGTTTAATTAACTTGATTTAATTAGAAAAGATTAGTTGATTCCACAAAAAAAGATTTTTATTTTACATTGTTTTATTGGCATGACATTTGACGTGTTGCCAAACAGCTGTGACATTGTAATTGTGTTACTAGTACAACTGATTGTGTCTTTGAGCGCCAACAGCTCCGAGCAGCACAACTGAAAGATGAGTCACTTTCACCTGAAAACAAGCAGTGAAAACAAGTGAGTAATGCACCATTGTGGGGCTTCTCACCTCATTTGTAAGATGTGAAGTTGTCAAGACCAAGAGCTGCCAGGTTGTAACAAGCTGTAATGAATGTGAGTACGTTCCTCTTTTAAGAGCATGAATGATGCTCCAAATAGATTATATTCTGTGGATGTTGTACTATTAAAACCTATTTTTAAATCAATTTCCTGCAGTCCCACATATTGAGCAAACCCAGTTATGACAGCAAGGTTGAAAAACAAGTGTTACTCATCACCCAAACTGAACATATGTGACTATTATCTGTAATAAAAGCAAACAATCATTAAGAAGATGATTTATTTTGAAAGATTTTATTTCATATAGTAACAATGATGAAACAGTGTTACTACAGGAAAAAAAACACTGAAAACCATAATGATGTTTATGAGTGTGTCTGTTAGTCACTTTTAGTACTTTTAGTGAGCAAATTTAAACCAAACCATTTATCCAACTCTTTTGCAATTATAACAGAAATAGCCAGCCAATTAACTGCAAAACACTTAACATTTAATCAAACAGAAGGCTGAGTGGCGTCTTTTAATTTTCTTAAGCCAAAGCAACTGAATGGGTCTAATTTTAAACTCTCTGAACAGCTCATTTTATTGATCTCAACTCAAATTTTATCTCACAAAAAGGACAGGGGCGGTTGTGTTGAGGTTGTTTGTTGTTTCAAACACCCAGAACTCATTTTTAGGTTAATTTAAGGAGTAAAAGGTTTATGTTTTAGCAGCTAATGGTTGGGAGATGATTGCAAAGCAAAGATAGTGTAAGTGGGGATAAAGAGAGGAGGAAAATAAGTGAAGACTTGCTTGTTGATTATTATATCAGGGCTCAACCTCTGCTGATTGGAACATGAGATGGCGCACATGCAAATCACACGTCCTCTTATGCTACATGTTATGCTCTTGTCTGATTGTGTTGTGAACATTGTTTATGAAAATGCAAATGCAAGTCTTCACGTGCAGTTGTCAGTGGCTTTGATATAGTAAGTGCTGGTAGTTGTGTGGTGTTTGTGTAAACACAGGAGAGATGATTGTCCTCTTTCAGTCTGAGGCTGTTAAGATTGTTCCCCCAAACTCTATGCATCTGTAATGTCCAGAAAAAAATCTCAACTGTGGCACTGTGATTCCTACCATGAGCAGAAAAACAGTGATGATGCTTTGATGCTGTTTTGATGTCTGCTCTTTTACGATACAGAAAAATGCTCAAACGAGGCAATTCTGCAACAACTGTGGGCATTTTGAGATGAAGAAAAACAATTTACAGGCTTTCACCTGCTATTGCAATGACTCATGAGGCTCTTACCAAAAGTCACAGTTTTAACCTGGAGGGTGCACTAGAATGCAGAGGTGTGTAAAACCCAGAATAATAATTAGTGGGAGTTTTGATGGAGCGTGAAAATCCTGAATGTCAGATAAGAAATTGTTTTCCTCTGCCTCCATGTGGATTTTGCACAGACTGAAAGAGTAGCAAAACAAATCTCTTTTCTTTATTCTGAATAAAATCAGAAAGCATTTAGGCTCTTAAGTCAGAAAAACATTGTTATATTATTATTTCTTGCAGCATAAGCAGCATGTCTTGCAACATTTTCCATTTTCTTATAGATTTTGCAGAAAAAGCAGCAACAATTTGCCACAATAATCAGACATCCATGTGGCTGTGATTCACTACATTTCTTGTGTACAGCTGTATAGCAGGCAGCAAAGGGTCAAAAGACAACAGAGTGGTGCAAAATTGGAATGAGTCAGTTGTGGAAAGCATGGCAGGTGTGTAATTTGAATACACTTTCTCTCAGCACATCTCGGGTACCTGGCTTCACCAGTGCAATTTAACACGTGCATTTTTATTTTTTAAAATAGGGGAGGCTTTGGGAGAAAAGGCAGCCTTTCCTACAAGTATATATTTAAACACTGGTAAATGTTAACTGCCTCTTATCAGTGGAAGTATTATTAAAAGCAGTGGCCCCCCAACCTTTATTGTATGACGTACCCTCACAGCTCTATCAAATTAACTCAAGTAGCCCTCTCCATCTGTTCATGCTCCACATGCGTTCCTATGTTCAGTTAAATTTATATATTTTGCCTACAGTTGATTAGGTCAGTTTAGTCAAGTTTGCATTTAATTATCAGTGGAAGCAGCTTGAAATAACCATTTATTCATAAGATATGTTTCGCTATGTCAGCTGTTACTTTTAGCTAATTAAACTGCTATTACTTTTTGCAGTTGAATTAGCAGCTGTTAATCTTTTAGCTAGCTCACATTTGGCTACTTTGGATATTTCAAGTGTTTGCCCATCAGCATTAAGTGATATTTAATCTGTTTATCCATTATTTTCAGCTATTTCAAGTGTTTATCCATTTGTTTTAGCTAATGATGTCATGTTTATCCATTACTTTTAGCTAACTATTTCATATCCAATACTTTTTTAGCCATTTCAAGTGTTTATCCATAACTTTTAGCTAACCATTCAATCCGGGCTTAATTACATAAAACAGTTTATGCATCCCTTAATTAACTATCACAACTGTCTGTCCATCACTAAGTAGTCAAACATTTATCCATCACTTTTGGCAAGTTCAACTACAGTATATTCAAACCTCTAGCTAACGATTTCAACTGTTTATAAATTACTTTTTCATACACTTTCAACTATTTATCATTGCTTATAAAGATTTCAATATATCCTTTACTTTTACTATTTTAATTGGTTAACCCTTTTTTGGCTACATTGCTGTAGCTAACTGTTGTAAATTATAAGGGTCTAATTATAAAATTATTTTTTAGCAAACAATTTGTATATCCACTTCTGAACCATTTCAACTCTTCCATGTATGTATTTAATTAATTAGGCCTTGACTCACTTTAACTGTTCTGTTCGTTACTTTTGATCATATATTCAGCAAACAATTTATTTACCTTTACTTTACTATTTCAACTGGTTTTAAATTAACATTAACTACTTCAATTATTAATCCATTACTTACAGCAAGCTATTTCATCTTTTGCTCGCTTGCTAATGGTTTCATGTACTGTTTCAAAGACAACATGAAGTGTTCAGATGTTACATTCAACTGACTTCAGTCACTAAACTGTAAGAAGGTGTGCATGCTACTGTCTTGTCATCAGCTTGTAGCTCATGGTTTACTGTTAATTGTGTCAAAATTGTACTTAAGATCAGCATTGCACAAAGTCAAAGCACAGCTAAGCTAATGTTGCCCCACAATCTTTCCACACACACTCCTGGCAACTGCAGATTTAGTCATAGGTGCAAGTACCCCACCCCTGTTTGGGAGTCGCTGCCTGTACTGGTTGTTACTGCAGGAAACAGGATATCAAGAAGAAACAGCAGCAAAGTCAAACACACTCACACTGCACGATCATTGAGCATGTACACAGACACACTAACACTGCTGTTAAGTAGGCTAATCCATGAGTTGAAGCAGCTGAACTTTTTGACTCATATTCCACACATGCTCGCTGTTACAGATGCAAATGATTTACCACTCGTTCCATTTAAAACCTCATAACCTGATTGAGCGGTGCCAGAGGCCTCATACATATTCATCAGAGGTGTGATTATTGAAGTTAGATGATTTATGTCTCCTCGCGTCTGCTTTCAAGATGCTCACACTGTTGTGTTTCCTGTCATGATCTGCGCAGCAGAACAGATAAATGGGGTCGTAATCATTCCAGGTGGAGGAGATGAATGAATTACAAAAGTAGAAACAAGGGGGGAAAGGCTTGAGGCAATGGAAAGGAAACTGTTTGATTTATTAAGATAGCCTAAAATATTATTTTTCTTTTCTTTTTTTTTTCTTACATTAAAATGCAAATAAAGATAAATGACATTCCTGAAATTCATGTTGTTTTAATGCAACAGATTTAGTTTGAATTTCATGCTTGTAGTGTTTTAATTATTGTGAAAACAAGCAACAATATGTTTTCTTCAAATGATAAAAAAGGTTATCAGGAGAGTTTTAACTCTCAAACAATGTATGCTGGGAAGTCTGCTAACATGCTGATTATGTTTCTATAGACACTTAATTTAATGAGTTGACTGAACTCATTACAGTACATTCAATCAACTCATTATGTCAAGTCAAGAAATGAGAAGAACTCATATTTATAAGTACTGAAAATAAATAGAAATTTGATGTTTAATTAAGCTGAATAAATAAAACATATTTTTATGTTAATTAGAAAAAGGGTTGTTTAATACACTAAATTTCTGTATGTTTTTTTTTTTTACAGTGTACAGGAACCAACATACATTTTAAATTCAATTGTCCATAAAAAAACAGACAATAAACATTTGGCTGACAGATGCATTGTTGTGAACAAGACGTCGTGAGCACTGATTGGCTGAATTGATTCGATCATGATTACACAGGAGCCTGACAAACCTTATTGAATTTGCGATGTGGATACAGCTCGCTGCCTCAGATATCCTGCAAACCTGCAGTCAATTAATATTGACAGTCCTTCATATCCTGCCTGAATCTTTTTGGGTAGAACATTTGTTTCATATAATATCTGACACTTCAAATTATTCTTTGAATATCTTAAAAACCTCAGTGTCCTGATCACTGTGATGACTGTATTCGATCAAACCAATCAGATAAAAAATATTGGCTGAGTGAGCCACCATGTGGGCAACAACTACTACTACAGCTCTCAACCCGGCACGAGTATTTGCCAATTGAATTTATTACACAAGCCATAAAAAAAACTCTCAAACACATGTTCAAACTCATATATTATTTATTACAATTAAATATTTTTCTTATATTACAGAGGTCCATTTGAAACCATACAAATAATCTGTGCTGTGATTAATATTTCCAAGATATTTCCAAAACGCCATGCAAAGAATAAGAACATAAATTCACATCAGAAGAACCAAAGTTTAGGTTTTTTTGTACACCTGGGGATGAAATTAAAATTCATGTTTCAATACCTTCTCCTCTTTCTCTTTTTGGTGCAAACATTTCTTTGTGGTGATTCAAGATCAGCGTCATCTGACAAAAATGAAAGGCATTTGGAAGGTGGGTAAAAACAACAACAGTAACTGCTCGTCCTTCTCTTCATGGAAAACGCTTGGAATATATATATATTTATATATATATATATACGGGTTAATGGGAACAGGCACAGAGGACCAATTAAGACATAAGTATCACACGTCTTGATTAAACATAATTAGTTTGCTGAGTGATTCCTAAGGCCATAATAAGTACTGTGTGTGGTTTCTAACTCTGATCCAGAACACCCACGGGGGATTTTAAATTGCAGAACCAAATCAAACCAAATGCATTTTACCCAGTTCTGCTCTCTTGTATTGTGCTGTGTGGGCTTTCCACCACCCATAAATATTCAATAAACTGCTTCAGTCAGTGGAGAAACTTTAGTTTTGATACAGACTGATATAACCTTTGGTGCACTGAGAAAGGCAGACTGAAATCTACTCTTTCCATTCTAGCCTGATTTAAACCAATATGAAAATATTCGTCCGAGGAGGCTTGTTCTCAAGTCAAATCCAGTAATTAATTATCGCAAATTCTATTTTTGTAAATTAACACACAAAATTAAGCCACCCCACCCTTTGTGCAGGGAGTAAAGCAGAAGTGGGCAGGATGTGGGCATTTTGAAGCGATACTCCACCCAGTCTTATTACTATCACACACTCACCCCCTGTGCTTGTAAGGTGGCTATAAGTAATTTCCTCCTTCGTGTAGAACAGCGCTTGTGGACAGCTTAAAACATGTCGGATTAAAAGGAATCAAATGGTTTCAAAGCAGAGTAAAAGACTTAAAATGTCTCAAACACTCCTGGAGCATCAAATAAATTTCCTCACTGTCCATCCATATCTTTAGTATTTTCATTATCTCATCATTTCACCAAAATATGGCTGACTACACCAACTCTTTGAAGCTGTGCCAGGAAGCTGCGCCTTTTAGCTGTATTTTGGCAAAATGTGATTGTTTGGAACAAAATAAGCATACAGATGGACAGCTGAGAGGAGGATTACGATGAAGAAGGGGTTTAGAAAAGTTTCTTTGGACATTTTGATACTTTATGTCCACCATGGAAACAACTGAAATTCATCAGAACTGCTAGAATTCAAGCTGACCACAGCTGGTGCCGTGCTATTGTTCTGACAGCCTCCTGAAACCCTAATAATCTGAAAAATGTCCCCGTGGACTGAAATCCCATCTGTCCAGTAGCCTGTTATTATGAAAACACACACACATTTTTCCAAAAATACACACAGTGGTATCACCAAACCAGGATCTTTTTCTAAACTTCACCTAACTGCAACCATTTCATGTTACCCACATTTATTATTGTTACCACCATGACAAAGGTCAACGGACTATGATGACGAAGGTCCCCCGACTATTGTTACCATGAAGATGAAGGTCACCTGACTGAGGTCACCTGGCTTTGTCCTTTCCTGTGACTCCAAATACACAATGTCAAAGCTGGAGTAAGCAGTTTCTTCTTGACGTCATTGGGCATTAGTTAAAAAAAAACTTTAAACATATTGTTATTCAAGTGATCTAAGAGAAAGCTAAACTTCTGCTCCTCCTCTTGGCTCTGTTTTTAGGCTAGACAGAGGACTTTGGCCAATCACATGTCGGTAAGACGTTGATTGTTGAGTCTCATTCCCGAAACATCACCTGTGAATGAGACTTTTTCTCCAGAGCTGCTTACTGCACCTTTAAGGGCAAAAACCTCCAGGGAGTGTGTGTATTTTTGGATCAACAGGCCTTTGGAGCAGTGGGCTTTTGTTTTTGAGATAACGGGCTGTCGGACAAATAGGATATTTTTCAGATTATTGGGGTTTCTGAACAATGGGCAGTCGGAACAACTGGCTGTCTCCCAGGAGCCACTGTCCCTCAAGAAGCACAAAACCACAAACTTTAAGCAGTTGTACAGTATTTTATAACAGGCTTATCACTTTCTTGTCAAGAGTTCGTTTAGAAAATCAATCATACTCATGTCTGTACACTAAATATGAAGCTACAGCCAGCAGATAGTTAGCTTAGCTTAGCATAAAGACTGGTAACAGGGAGAAAGAGCTAACGGCCAATTGTCGTTTTAACCTTTCCATTTTTACAAACACTCCTAATCACACAGGACTAGTATTACCCGGGGATCTCTAGTAATTTGGATTTTTTTTTTTTTTTTT
>JAJHUR010073447.1:34503-45054 GCA_027495735.1 Lutjanus campechanus
TTGCAAATCTGCCATGTCTGTAATTTGTAAAAATCAATCAATCAATCAAACAAACAAACAAACACTGCAAATTTCCTTCCATATTTCACCAAACACAGAGGTCATGAGATAAAATTTGTCTCTTGCTGATTGGCATCTTGGTGACTAGGGATTTTAATTTTTTAAACATCTGTTTTCTATTGTGAAACAATAATACAACAATAACTCATAATATGTTGAACAGCAGCCAACAGCTGAATAAGTGAAGATTAGCTGCAAATGTGTATTTTTTGTTTGTAAC
Source organism: Lutjanus campechanus (assembly GCA_027495735.1). Taxonomy (NCBI): domain Eukaryota; kingdom Metazoa; phylum Chordata; class Actinopteri; order Lutjaniformes; family Lutjanidae; genus Lutjanus; species Lutjanus campechanus. Next base: position 34,784 of record JAJHUR010073447.1, read on the forward strand.
ACAGCAGAAAAGAGGCAAAACAACCCTAAACTACTGCACATTATTAATGTGGCAGCTGATGAACAGACACTCTGATTCTGAAACATTGATGTTAAGTAGAGCCTTGAAATCATGTTTAGGGGGAATAATGTTAGTAAAGTCAGACTTTGCTTATCCCATTAAATGTGCTCCATGAAACACAGATGTGGGGGTTACTTTCTAAATCTAGTCCTGTGTGAATTGGGCTTTAGTGAGCTTTAGTTGGTATTTGTTGCCTTTTCTGACAGAGCCAGTTTCCCCCCTACAGTCCTTATTCTATGTTAAGACACTTGGGTGCTGGCTGTAGCTTCATGTGTAGCACACAGGTATGTGAGCAGTATTAATCTTCTCATTTAACACTTGAAAAGAAAGTAAATGAGCGTAGTGTTAGGTGTTTGATACCAAAGATCACTTTGAATTTGAATCAAACTTTGGCAGGATCAGTTTTGCCTTTCAGATTACATGAATGTTTGGACCTGCGATGCATCTCGAGCATCTAGGAATCAAGATCAGCACACTAAAAAGCTTCATTACCCCAGGCAGGCTGATATCGGTACACATCTCTAAATGAAAGGCTGGGAATGTTTTCTAAGGCAGCAAGATCAAGGGCACAGGCTAATGGCAAGGTAAGTTTAAATCATTGTAAAACTCGGCATTTAAAGGTGAAGAGGCAAAGCTTTATCGTCTGAGGAGAAGTGAAAGGAGAATGAAGCTGGGAGAGGCCAAGGTATGTTTTGGTCCTGCAGGTTAAGCATCTCTGGTCACATGTTAGCAGGTGTCCTTCAAACTGTATCTGTGATCCTTCCAAATGTGTCCTCAAATCTGCCTGGAGGACTTCAACATCTCAACACAACATTGAATAGGTTTGTATCGGGCAAGCAAGCTCAATCAGTCACAGAAATACTATTGCAAATGACTCACACACTTTTCATCTTTAGACAGTGCAGCTAAGAAGGAGAGACGACGTCGACCTCCTCTCTAATCAGGAATGAAAGCCACTCATCTAAAACTCTATTCTTTAAAATTATCTTTTGAAAATAAATTATATTTTCTCAGTACAGAAATAAATACATATCTTCTCTCAAACATAGGAATGAATCATCATCACAGATCTAAATGCTACACTGAATACATTACTCACCATCTCATCGGTGAACAAACAAGAATATAGGTGACTAACTGATGCCATCTGCCATGAACAGACACTCATCCAGATATATAAATGCAAATATACAGTTAGCTGACACCGGATGTCAAATCACACCTCTGGCAAACAGCTTTGAGAAAGTAAAATATTCCTCAGCATTGGCATAACAGAAATCCCCTCAATGCTCGGTGGCTCATTGGACATCTTCACACTGCGAAATCAAATACACTGAACTGTGCTTTCTTTGTAGAGTGCAGTCACAACTAAATCGTGAAAATCACCACCGAGGTGAATTTCAGAGTTACAGATATGACATAAAACCTGTAATTTTCTCAGAAACTCATGAGATATGTAGCCAAAAAAACGTCCACATTTCATCGTTTGCTGTGCATGTAGGCTACTCAATCAGTGGTAATAAAGTTAAACTGGATTTAATCAAAGTTTCTGACCAAGAACTTTCCTCACAGCTGCGTTTGGAGTTTACCACATACACCTACAGGTCAATCATGATTACATGAAAATGGAAATGTTAAAAAAGAGAACTGATTGGCCCATCCTAAGTCCCGCCCCTTTTTAAAAAACACCTTGGTCAACTTTCTTCTTTCCAGTCTCCAGTGTCTTGCACTTAGATTGACTGTGTGTTAGGCTTGTCACTGCTGAAAAGACAACCATATTTTGAAGATGGTTTAAAGATGTTGCTGGAGGACCTGTAAAAGCGTCATATAGTCACATCTCAAGTTAGCTAATATTAGCAAAACGCTGGCTAACTAGCTAATCTACATAAGTCGGTAGCTAGCCAGTTACATCTGATAGTTAATATTATGCAAACACTAGCTAACTAGCTCACCAGTCTACATCAATCCTTAACTAGCCAGTTAGGTTGCATTTTTCTAACATTAGCATATCAAAACCATGTCTAAGCACTGGGAACAGGAAAGGAGAAAGTTGAGTTGAGTCGAGGTTCTGCTGGGTACCAGGTTTGCTAAACTGTTATTGGAACATGAAGCAAAAAGGGGCAGGACTTATGAAGGGTCAGTTTGATTTTTTGCTTAAATTTAGATGACTATACTAAAACCACTCTCATATCTGGTAAATATGCAGCTGACGCCAGCAGCCAGTTTGCTTTGGGTGGCCATCTTTTCAATTCAAGCATGTGCACATATGCTGAATGTGCTTACGTACACACCACAGGCGTTTTCATCAGAAAGGAAGACAGCTGCACACCTGCAGCGTACACCTTTCAACACCATGGACGTCATGAGCGTGAGCCTCCTGGAGCTCTTTAGAAAAGACAGACTTTCTCTTTGACATGGCAGCTTGCTATTTGCATACTGACAGGTTCTGTCAGAATGACTCACAGGCCAGGTCCTGACACATTGATTGATTGACACACAATGAAGACCGAACATGATAAACATGTATGTAAGTGCTGAAAACACTTACAATGTTAGAATGATCATTTTCATTGTGTTGAAAACCAGGGCAATTTACTAGTGAATTTTTTAAACCAAGATATTTAATGTTTTAAAGATATTTGTCAGGACTTGGGACACCTGTAAATTGGATTAGTTTAGCACAAAGACATTGTCATCATACCTAGGACAGCTCTGTCCAAAGCCAGGGAAAACAGCTAGGGTAGGGAAACCCCTTCCCCTTGTTTCCAGTTTTAAACTAAGCTAAGCTAACAAGCAACTGGCTATTTACTGTACAGACACAAGAGTGGTATTGATATTCTCATCTAACTTTCAGCAAGAAAGCCAAAAAGCACATTTCTCAAAACATCTTGAATTCAGATGTTCATATTAGAGCTTTTCTGTGAATCTTCTGTATGCAGTGCCTTGTAGAAAACAGCATCTTTCAACATTCAGCTGGACATCCAGCAACTGCATATTACAGAGAAATCTAATGACAAACGTGATTAAATTTTCAGCCACTCTGAAAGCTTTTCTCATGGACCGATGCAGCATGATATGCCTCAGATTTTCTTTAGCTGTGGCGTATTGTTGAGACACACTGTGTGTCTGATATCTGTCAGGCAGACAGTAATTCACATGTAACATCAACTTCTCTTCATATGTCACATTTCTAAGAGCTACAGTAGCATTTTCTACAGCAGAGTACGTTCAGGTTCTTCACACAGCTGCTACGACACCAGAGAGCCATGTATGATAAAGACCATTTACACTGCCATATAAACTCTTACACAATATGTCAGACCAGTACTCGTACTAAATAAATGTGTGGCATGTAAGTATGAACACGAGATTTCAAAACAAAATAAGCTCATCTCTCAATCCTTCATCCTAAACTTCCAGTTCCTCTCACACAGGCAGCAGGTAGGTACGTAGCTAATTAAAGTTGTGGAGGACGAGACCAGAGTAACGTTATCTCACGTCCCGTAGCATTATTATGTGTCATGTCCCGTTAGATGCTACTGCAGGTTCTTCAGGAGGCGTCCGTAGCGGAAGTCATAGACGTGTCGACAGAAAAACACCAGCTCTGGGTCGACGTCATCGGGCACACAGTGGTGGGTGGGCATGGCGTTGCCAACAACAGGTGGCACCATGAGGGAGGCGGCACTGTCACGTACACCGTCCCTACGGCGCTTTACCAAGGCACAAAATCTGGGAAAAACATAAATACGGGACATCAAACTCAATCACCTTCAAACTGTGTGAGATCTGAGAAAACCTGCCTGCTTTTTATGTTAAACATCATGTTTTTTTCTGAACTTAATCCAGTGGGTATTTTAAAAAGCTTCCAAAACCAATGCTGTAGACTTTTCTCAGCAGGACTGTGTAATCTTTCAAAAGCAATATGTTTCATAGAAGAAATACACTTAAAGGAAATGTGCTAAAGCCAAAAACAAAATGTATAAATGCTTTCTTTCTTACCGGCAATACTGTGCCAATGTTAGGACATAGCATTTGTCTTCAATACAGGCCACACTGTTCACATCCTGGTGACGAGACGCAAAGATCTCATTCTGCAGAAAAGAAAGTTGTGTTTTATTCCTGTGTTAAACCCATCATCCACCAAGACTCTGCTTCTCCAAACTCCGACCCCACTTCTAATAATCCTAACTATCCTTTTAAGCCCTCACAGTCTACAAATGTACACAGGGACTTTAAAAGACAACATCTGCCGGCTTCCCTGTACACGAGCACCTCTGCCTCACCTTCCACTTCCAGGTGTAAAGACAGATTTACAAGAGGAAGATGTTTCATTTCTTCCTCTGAGCTGAAGCCCTGCTACTGTTCTCACACTGCTGCCATGATGTGTTTGTTGTTTGTCAGTGCAGCTGAGAAGCGACAGACTTCATGCGGTTTATTGTTTCTGGAGATTTAATACAGTGCAACTTGTTCCTTTGGGAGATTACTGACAACAGGAAGCAAGCACAACAGAAGCTGCTCCTCAACATGTGTGTCTGCCTGTGTGTTAGTGTGTGTTTGTTCTTTCTCTCTCATCTCTTTCACACACATTTTCAGTAACTGAGTTAAGCCAAAATCTCAGAAGTCTTCTGAATTGAATTTCATTTTTATGCAAACTCAGAACGTACAAATAGGAACAAATGGATGGCAAAACTGAATGGGGAGAGGCTCAAGAGTAATCACAAAAAACATTAGTGTTTTACATCCTCAACTAATCCTCATATCCTACAGAAAATTTTGTCTATTTTATTAGACAAAATGAAATAAGCAAGAGAAAATGCACACCAGTGGGTCTTGATATGAGGAAAAAAAGGTTAAGAGCTAGATGAAGAGCACCTGTACATGACTATTATTTTCTTACATGGGAGCACCTTGGACTAATGCTGCCTTCTAATGGGGTCATGTTTACTGTGTTCACTAGAAGAGTCCATATGGACCCTCTTGGGGTATTGACAGAAATTTTCTAAAAGCTGCAAGTTAACAAGTCGTGACATGTTTGCTCATTTTCAGTAAAGGCACGGAGACCATGGGCATTCATTTTTCGGTGGATGGGAGGGAGTGCTGTTGTACTGAATATCAGATTCAAAGGCAAAACAATATGGTGAGCTTTCGTTTTGGGATTGTGTATATTGAGGTTGGATTCCTCCAGGCATGCTTGCATTGTGTTAGCCGAAGCTGATTGCAGCTATTCTACACAATGCTTGTGATTCCACCAGCAGCACCTCGGCATGTCCCAGAAGTGGCTCTCTGCTCCGCTTCAAATACGCGCTGAGTCTATTTTTGATGGTGTTGCATCAATTTACGCAGAGCAGATCGAGTTGGCAGGAAATCAGACACAGAAAATGCAGAGAGAATCTGGCAAAGTTTCAAAATAAAAGACCCCGTGCAGACTCATTATCATAAAGACAAACAGAAAAGAAACTATTTAACTATGTAACCTACTTATCCATGGTGTAAGCACAAAAAGCAAGGACAAAGGATTAAATCAACAAAATCTGAGCAAGTAAATATAATCAGACGGGCAAAACGCTCTGCTGCTTAAACACTTCTGAAACGCTGCTGGTGGGAACTGCAGCCGTGTGTAGGACGGATCAAAACCACGGCGCAGACGTGCCGTGGAATCAACCGGTTATGTCTTCAGTGTTTTGACCCAGCATGTAAAACTTAAGAGTTTGTGTAATATGGGTAAGTTACAGTCTATGTAAGGGATACAGTTACTAAGCAACTGACAGCTGCTTATGACAAAATAAATGCAGACAGCGGGATCACCAGGGAGTTAATATAAGGTCAATAAGCTCCAACCACTCACGTTTATTTATTTTTTTCCTTGTCATTCAGTCTGCTATTTCAGTCTCTCTTGTCAGCAGTAATCACCGAGGCAGGTGACAGGAGCAGGATAAATAATGATATAAACTCTCAAAACCAAGCTGTAGTTTAATAGACACTATATGACCCATTTGTGTGTAAAAGGGGAGAGCAAACCTCAAGTAAAAAGTTTAAAGTCCCAGTGCTGTTGTTAAATCTGTCATTATCAGCACTTATGAAAAGCCTCTTGTTCAATCAAATTACATGGTTGGAACCAGCTGTTGTATAAATTGGCATATAATCATGTCCACAGTGTAACTTCCCAGTGAACAACGATACTGTTTTAGTTTTATATGTATTGATGTTGGACATTAATAACCATCTGGACAATACTTTATGCTTTTTTTCCTTTGATAAATCAGGCTACTAGAACAATCAGAATAAACCCATCCTTCATTTTTGTGCTCTCTGGCTGAAACTCCCGAAAAGAATTATTCATCAGCTCTAAAGCACTTTTAAATCAGCGATCCGTCCAACCCTATTCCCAACAGCCTCATGTTTTCCTTATGCTTTTTATTTCCTGCATCATGTTACCCGTTCGCTAGCTTGCTGAATTGTTAGCCTCTGTGGCTTTTTTTGTAGTCCATGTGGCTGTTGCCTAGCAGTGGTGGTCTCACGACTTAACCACTTGAACACAAAACATATCATGCACAACATTCACAGCTTCCCATGTCGTAACTAAACCACAAACTCACCAGTTCCAGTTGAAGGCAGCATGTATTACAGGGCTTTTACCACAGACACTTAACAACAGATTTGTTTGTTGTCAACAAATCTCATGAAAAGTCCAAAACCAGCAGCGCCTTAATTGGTTTCTCAGTAGTTTCTCATTTCCTTACCATGACTGTGGTATTTAGCCACAAAGCCTTTTGTTCCTACTTAAGATGTAAATGTTTAAAAACGGAAGGAAGCTGTGAACTTTAGTTTTTTACCTATAAATAGTGCAAATAGGGGATTTGGAGGGGACTATTTTCAGCTGAGGATTAATACGCATTTGGTGCTCCAGCAGAGAGCACTTACCACAGCAGGACTGTGTGTGTGTGTGGGATTGACTCAAAATAAACTACAGGGGCCATGTTTATGATAATGAGGGGACATGTTACCCAGAACAGCCGAGTTGCTGACAACAAAGGAGGTTAATGACACAGACAAACAAGCCATTATCAGGCTTTGTACACACATAATAATTGTGAGTGGGATCAGTTCATTGTATAATTTTGGTCTTTTTAGGGGGATTTGTTGACAAAAAGAGAAATATGGAATATTATCAGCCTTTATCACTTAAAACTGCATGCTAGTTTCAAAGTAAATTTATGTTATTTTGACCTTAGAGATTTAAAAACTAATGGGACATACATATTCTAGCCATACCTCCATGCAGTTTAGTAAGCTGTTCTGATGTCCCGGCCATATTACAGAAACTTCCTAACTTACAGATCCTATCTTAACAGGTTGGTAACCATAGTAATTAGGGGTTTGGACCTGATTTCGGAAAAAAATACAGATGAACAGTTCCTAATTCAATGTTCTAACTTAAGATAAGAAAAGTGTATTACATTATAACTTCCCAAATCTTAAATAAAGTGTCCTTTCTTATGATAACCGTTAAACTGTTCTAATTTTCACTTTTCCACCTGTGGTAGTAGCTATTTTAACTAGCTAATGATAGAGTTAACTAACAGTAGCTAATGTAGAGTTAGCTGACTTGTTTAGATATAAATTTACACAATGGATGCTGGATACAGCAGACCGTCTTCTATCTTAGCCCTCTCCGTTTCTTTTATTTCTCAAGTTAGTATTGTTGAAAATTTCCCCCCAAAACCCCACATCTTTATCTACAGGCGTTATAGAAACCTCTAACTCATCTGTCTTTGGTCAGTATCCTTCAGTTTTTTTTAAAAAAAGGAAGTGCTTACAAGGAACCACAGGAAGTTTCTGTAATCCAGCCTCTGGTATATGATTTTAAAGCAAGATGACATTAAACATTGAACCAACCAATTTCAACTGATAACCACTAACAGCACAGAAGGCATAGACATGTCCACTTCAAATCAAATTCTTCAGTGTTGTGTCCTGCCTGCCTATCCCTACTTCACTTGGAAATACGTCACAATATGAAAGATTGAAACTCAGAAACCAGTATTAAAGGATTTGTTTCTCACCTCACAATGTATACTGGGGTTGCGTCCCCCCTGTGTGTGTTCTGGACGGTAGTACCAAAACAAACTCATCATCAGCTCTCCTGAAGAAGAAGAAGAAACCACACAGTTCACTTCAGCTCTCAAGCCTGTAATTACCACATTAATGCAGCTCCTCTTGTGCTGGAAGTCAACTCTGTGTGCAGTCTGTGTCCTACCTGACTCTGGTTCTTCCCACAGAGCCGAGATCTTGGCCACGTAAGGCAGAGACTTCTTCCTGGGTCCAGATTTCAGCAGAACAGTGTCTCTGACCCGGATCAGCTCCCCGTCCCTCTGGACTCCTTCATAACACCTCCTCAGCACCAGAGACTCCTCTCCCTGTGAACACAGGCAGCAGGAAACACTCACTACACAGTTCTAACAGGGTTCTTCCTGAAGGGCTGAGGTTCTACCCAGGACCATTTGCTTCTGAAAAACTCTTTTTGAAGGAAGGGTTTGCCAAGGGTTCTTTGTAAGACTCCATTAAGAACCCTTTTCATCCGAAGAGATGATTTTAGAGAAGAGTTCTTCAAGGATTGTTGAAGTCCTTAAAGAACTCTCTCATCAAGGATTCATCAAGGTGTTTTGTACCATTATATAAAAGGGTTCTTAGTAGAATTTCCTGGGTGTGTTCTAGATAAAACCCCTGGAATATAAAAAGGTTCTCTGTAGAACCTCTTCAGTGTGTTTTTAATAAAACCCATGGACCTAAAAACTTCTTGGTGGAACCTCCTGGGTGGACTCTAGATAAAACCGATGGAATATAAAATTGTTCTTGGTAGAACCCCCTGAGTGTGTTCTTAACAGAACTCTTGGAATATAAAAAGGTTTTCAGTAGAACCCCTGGGTGGGTTCTAGATAAAACTCTTGGAATATAAAAAGGTTCTTGGTAGAAACCCCTCATAGGTTCTAGATAAAACCCTTAAAATATGAAAACATTCTTGGTAGAACCCCAAGTGTGTTCTAGATAAAACCCTTGGGGTATAAAAAGGTTCTCTGTAGAACTTCTTTGGTGTGTTCTTAATAAAACCCATGGAATATAAAAAGGTTCTTGGTAGAGCCCCCCTGATTGGGTTCTGGTTGGCACCCTTAGAAGTGGAAAGTGAAGTGGAAAGGTTCTGGATAGAACCTTAAGAGAGGGTTCTGGATGAAACCATTAGACCACAGTAACTTCATGCTGGGTTTTAGGTAAAACTCTCTGTAAGGGTTCCAAGTGAAACCTTTTTAAAACGAACCAAAAAGCGTTCTCCTATGACGACAAGCTGAAGAACCCTTTACGGTTCTACTTAGGTTCTTTATTCCTGTTAGTGTATATGATAACTGTGTGTGATAAATCATTGTAAACTCACTAAATTTAAATGACACCATATTTAATTACTAGCGTCATGTTGTGGCGGCATCACAAAGCAGCAGCATGACTTTCTCCACGTACCACTGAGAACACCTCCTTCTGAAAGGGCAGGCCAACTGGCTGCCAGCCGTTGGTGGTCTTTTGGCGACTGTTCTTCGGCTGCTTGGCAACCGTCCGCTCTCCGGCGCTGGCAGAGCCGAGCTTCTGTTTCTTGTCCCTGTTGAGAGGGCAGACAGCCGAGCTGATGCTGCCGGTGCCGCGTGCGCCAGACCTCGACCCGCTGGGCGACTTGGCACTCTGTGGACACTCCTTCGCCACCTGCAGCGGAGGCTGTGGTTGGCTGGGGTCGGACAGCGGAGTCTGAACGTGCGGCACTGATTGGCCGGCTGGAGGCACAGTGGGAATGGGGCAGCCAGTGAGGATTCTGGGACTGGGACAGATGGGGATGGAGGAGGGACTGTGATGGTCATTGAGGGATGATGGGTAGTCATCTGAGGAAGGAACAGGAGAGATAATGAACAAGAGTCACAGAGAACACGGAGACAGTCCCTTAAGGAGCAGCTACAGTGATCAACAACCTTTAACAAGGTTACATAATAGAGACACGAACGACGCTCAGTGGTTATTAGTTCTGCTGAAGCAGCACAAAACAAACAGAGCCTCAATTAAGGTCAATTATAGCCTTTAACAGAGCAGCCTCTGACACACACACACACACACACACACACACACACACAGTAGACATCCCCATACAGCTGACAGTAAAAAACACTGGTGCTAAC
>JAJHUR010073448.1:8806-25457 GCA_027495735.1 Lutjanus campechanus
TGGTGGTGGGTGGGTGGGGGGGGGGGGGGGGGGGGGGGGGGGGGGGGGGGGGGGGGGGGGGGGGGGGGGGGGGGGGGGGGGGCTTTGGAAGCTCAAAAGCTCAAACAGTTTAATTTTATGTCGTCCCTGCAGATTAAGTTCAGACACTGCATGCAGAAGATAACACTCCTACTGTCACCTACACAAACAGGATCTGAGTGTTTGGGGGAAAAAATCCTGGAATCTTTCACACAAAATGTTTACACCTGCACCAGGGTCCCACACTCAATCTCATTATGTGTTTAAATTCCAATGTGTTCCTGTTTTATATATATGTGTGGGTGTCCTGTGAGCACATATAGCACAGTGGATGATATATGGAATGTATGTTGATGTGCTGTCCCTTGAAATTACACTGTAAAACTAAACTATTTGTTTTAACAAAAAAAAAAGGTTAATTTCCAGGCTGCCCTAAAATTTTTTGTTTACTGAATTTGAAAAGACAAGTTGAGGTAATTTTGTAATGTTTCAAAACAAATATACTTTTCTAGTCAAATAAAGTTGAGAAAACATTCTCTAATTCAAACATTACAAACAAATTTAATTTCCTTTTATATTCAGCTCATCATCTCAAAATATTTTGAGTTAGAAAAACTCATGTTTCTCAGGTGTTTCCCATGTTTCTACATAAATACCTGAAATTTCAAGGTTAATTAAATAAACCTTTTATGTTTACATTAAGTTAATGATTCCACTGAAATCTTCTATGATTTTTTGCAGCGAGGTGACAAACTTTCAATCTAAAAAACTACAGTGCAATTTATGTTGCCTACAACAGATAAAGCATCAAATAAAACAAAAATATAGATTGATTATATATTTATATATTGTAGATTATAGATTATATAAGAATTACTTTAGCAAACTGTTTTGAGGTGAGAGTGATAAACTCAGAAATCCACAAAAATAGTGGAGATAGTTCTGTCTTTGTAATGTGTAACTTACAATTTTTAAGTTTACCCAAATCTAAAATATTTGTATGAATTCGTCATTTTGAATATATAATTATATATATTTTACTTGGTTTATTTATACGTCAGTTACGGAAAGTTGTCTGGATCTATCAATTATTGAGTTTGGGTAATCCCTTGGATTACATTACCAATTACAATTTTGATGAGGTATCTAGTGGCTGTAATGGAATACAATTTTAGTGACCTACCCAACCTCGCTAGGGATGCAGTCGGATTGACTGGCTGTGGTTAAAACCCCACAGTGCCATGAGAATATGGGACACACACACACACACACACACACACACACACACACACACACACACACACACACACACACAGACAGACACACACACATTTTGGATAAATCACCAGAAAGAGACACGAGGATTAATATCAAAAGCTGTTTTAGACCTCAGTGATACGATGTGATATCTGGATTTAACATTTCAGATGGGTACGTCCATCTCAAATGTGAGTTTGTGGCTCAACAGTGTTTCTAGTGAAAATACAGCTGTCAGTGCAAGCTTAGCCGGACCATCAGCGGACAAAGAAAGATCCTATCTTGGAAAAGTCTCTCTAAATCTGTTCAATTGTGTGAGTAAATTGGTTTAATATCACTAAGAATTAAATTAGTCCTTGAACAATCATCGGCTGTTAACACAGAGCAAAGCAAGTCTGCTGTACCAATTTAAATGACAAGCATAAAAGCAATGCTTGATGGTGATAAAGGATTACACAGTGTGTGTAGATGAAGATGTGTATTATTTTGAGGGACAGGTGCAGAGAAAGAAGGAAGGCTCTGGAAAAGCAGGCAGAGGAAAGGACTCTGACATCACCTCTGGGTGCTGAAGTGGCCATATGGCTGAGATAGAAATAGAAATTTTAGGTTTAAAGCCATAGTTCCCCACTTTTTCTTTTGTGTTCCCTTCCAAAGTGTACACCTATGGAGGAGACTGAAGTTTAATTGAAATACAGTACCATTATCAGCATGAAATACATGTTGCTAAGTGTTTCTTCTTTAGTTTCTCTTGTGCAAATGAAAAATGAAGTTACTCAAACTGAGTTATTACACAAAAGAAAAAAGGCACTCATAACACACTGATAGAACTAAGTGAACTGGGGAGGGAGACAGGGTTCTTTGTATTTTTAATTTGATCTCATGTTTACTTGATGAGCTTCGCCACTTATTTTCTTTTCTTTTCTATTTTACTTTAAAGGGACATTTTCCCCCAAATCAAAAATATATATTTTTCCTCTTACCTGTAGTGTTATTTATCCATCTATAGACTGTTTTAGTGTGAGTTGCCGAGTTTTGGATACACCTGAGCCAATGAGGATGCCATTAATGTTTACATCCCACACTGTCGCGAGCACGAGTAAATGCATGCTTCATTGGTCTGTAGAAAGAAAATAGTTCCTACATGAAACTCCTCACAACAAGGTTTGCAGATTATCTTCAGTAACCAAGTCATGATTCTGGACTGTGACATTGCTGTGAGTCTAGTTCCATTATATTCGAGAGAGGGCAGACATCTCTATGGCCAATATCTCCAAAACTCGGCAACTCAGTCACACCATAACTATACAGGTGGATAAATCGCACTACAGGTAAGAGGCAAAATGTGTATTTTTGATTTGGAGGTGAAGTGTCCCATTAAATATTGCATCAAAACACTCTTTTTTTCTTCCTAAATTAATCAGATTCACAGACCTTTGTCAGAGCAGGCGTTTTGTCAGCAGGAGAAAGCACTGGTGGAACTAATAGCATTAGCAATGGCTCCAGCCCAGCAATTATTGCAATGCAATGCAGCAATTACTGTCACATATTAGTTACACTCATGTTTGACATGTCAAAACTTCAGTTTGAGGAGCACTGGGTTAAAGCACAAAGTTTTCAGTGCATATAATAATATACAATTATTATGCTGTTACTGTGTCCAAATAAAACTAGAGGTACAAATACATGCCAGGACAGTTGACATGACATATTAAAGAATCTTTAACATATTCTGTCTCTCCATTCTCCATGCTGCAGAACACTATCAACCATGACAATGAACTGGCTTATAATCTTTTAATGAACTTAATTTTAATGAATTTTAATGAAGACTTTGTTTCTGTGGCATGTTGACTGCTGGAAGGAGACTCTCTGGAGAGTAATGTGACATCCTGGCATCATAACTCTCTAATATCACTGACAAGAAGACTTTAATGTTGAATGAACAGTGTGTCTCAACTCAGACTCTTATATGTTCAAATATTAAACAAGTTCCTTCAGGGGAAACGCTTTTGAGAATGTTAAATTAAGCAGTGCTGCTTTCAGGGGAGAACTTGTAACAAAAACAAGCCTCATTGTACTTCATATTACACAAATTACAATTTTTGCATCATATTAGGCCTTCACTTTGCTTTCCATTAGGGTTGTGTTTGTCTGTGTGTGTGCGAACATAGAGATTTATGTGTGTGCCAGAGATCTATTTCAATTGTAACCTATTTCCGCACCTGCTTGTAACTTATCTATGTGGCCGACAGTCCATTACCAGAGACCAGGTAGCGTGTGAACACTGCTCTCATCTTCTCCCTCAAGTGTCATTCATCCCTCCTTTCTCTCTTTTCATTGCCAGCTCTGTTTTCACTCGTTGTCCTTGGATGACCCTCATTTGCCACAGTCATGTAGTAATAATACAGGTCATACATCCATTCATAGTTTAGAGTTACTGTTAGCAGGTGATGCTGGAGGAAATAAAACCAGTTTTACTACAGCAATTGGAAAACATTTTAGGTGAGTTGGGAAACACTTTGTTTGTGTTATTGTTCCCAACCCTGCAAAATAACACAACAGTTGTGATATGACACAGAATAAAATTCAGCTCTAAAAGTTGCCTGTGAGTACATCTTCATCTGCATTGCTAATTAGACATTTCTTTTCGTTTTTGTATATTACCAAACACTCTGTAACTCTACAATCTAATCTAATAAAGAAATATGTGGCAACAACCTCAGATTTCTCAGGGATATGTTTAGTTAGAGTATCTTCTAAGTTTAGGTTTAATTATATCAGTGCTTATTAATTTATGATTTATGTTTTTCTTATGATACATTCACAGATCTTCAGTTTCATACAAATTCCATTAAAAAAGGTTCCTGAAATGTATCAACTGAAATGAACTCATCATGTTTATGTGTTATTATGAATTTTCTTCTGTAAGTTGTCTGACATACTGAAGATTAACCCATGATTTTGAAGCATTTCCTCACCATAAAGAAGTATCTAATTTATAAAATTATAGCAACAAAAATTAACATTATGAATTTGTATAATACATATTTGCAACAAGCAATTATTCTTATCATTTTGTTGTTGTGTTTTTTGCATAAAGTAAAAAAAGACCTCCTGTCATCAGACACCATCTTATTAACTCCCTAATTATTATTCCATGAATGCCCACCAGCTTCCAATTATGAATATGCATTAAAAAAAAATCATCATTATTGGTGTAAAGACATCCAACAAACTTTTTACACCACAAGGCATCTGTTGCTTTTCACACTGCATCACATTTGAAGGAAGCAAATGTTTATTTTGGGATCCTGTTGGTGACTGCAAAATATTGTTTCGTATCATAAATAAAATGGGGAAATGATATCTTACAGTATCATGCAGAAGTCCTCCACAATAAATAGCCCAAAGTATTTACTGAATCCATATGTTTAGGTTACAGCAGTCTTTCTAGGCCTGAGACAAGGTGTTGAGAAGAGTCCAGAAGGGTATCAGGTGCAACTAGCTGGCATCGATAGCTATGAGACTACTCCATGTCAACCAGAGACTGGCATCCTGTTGTTGTCTGGAAGACATCCAGTTATTTGGCCACTGCACTGCCACACAAGCCTGGTTGATCTGACCTCTATCTGTATGTGTGTGTGTGCCTGTGTGTTTGTGTGTGTGTGGCACAGTGAAAGCAGAGACAGGTTACTGAAAGTAATGATGAAATCTTCCCTGAAGGGGAACACCGATGGAGATAAGTAGAAAATGCAAACACCATCTCATTCTCTCTCTTCTTCTGTCTCATAAACAAGCACATACACTTGTGTTACCATATTAGTGAGAACCCATCATCGACATGATGCATTCCTACATAATGCCTGACCCTCAACCTACCCATCACTATCTATCTATCTATCTATCTATCTATCTATCTATCTATCTATCTATCTATCTATCTATCTATCTATCTATCTATCTATCTATCTATCTATCTATCTATCTAGATAGATAGCTAGCTATATCTACATGATCTGTTTCTGATCTCATGCATGTGTCATTCTCTTTGATCCTTACATGCCATGTCAAGTGTAACTTTATTGCAGTTTAATTCAAATTGTTGCTGTGTCTTTAATAGCATCATAATGCTTTGCCTTCACCATAGTGACAGCTACAAAAAGGCTGTGATCTTTTTTTAAAGGTCTGGGTGACTGGGGGTGTGACATGAAGACGGGGGTGCATGACCTAAAAAGTTTGGAAACCGCTGTCCTAACGCTAACCCTAACCCTAAAAATAAACCCTCAAACAACCCTTCAAACTTGCATTTTGGTGGGATAGTGGAAACCCTGATTTTGGACCTCACGAATATAGTTTAACAAGCTTACAAAAGCACACGCACACACATACACATTTCTATAAACAGGACACGTAAGACATGAGAAGACATTATTTAAAATCCCAGAATATATTGCATTCATTACAGTAAACGATATACTGAAATGTTGAAACAAATACAAATACAGTGTAATGGTCTTGTTGGTGTAATAAACCTGCTGCAGTCTTGATGATGGACATGGTCACTTCAGGCCAGTCTGCCTCTGAACTCGCTGTACATCAGTGACTTTACAGACGAGGGGCTGACTTGTCTTAAAAACTCATAATCATAAGATCATAGTGTATAATCATCATCATCACCATGAGGCCCTCAAACACAGAAAACACATGCGCATACATATAATCTGTGATCATATGCTCAACCAGAGATTCAGACATTACACAAGTCTAAAGCTTAATAAAGCTTATATCATCCCAGTTAACATGCCACTTATTCTATTTTCCACGATTTCTTTTATAATAGGAAACCATGTTATAAAAAGGATACTCATAAAATGTACCACATTACACTGATACAGTATAATTTACATTTATATCTCCAAAGTAAGACAGATCATGGGACATGTTGGCCTGTAAAGTCCCCTGTTCCCTGTAACAAGCTTCCTTTATTCCCTTTATTCAGCATTTATCTTTGGCTTCTTCCTTCTCCCTTTCACTTAATCAGAGTTTTTTTTTCATTATTTTCTCATCATGGTGTCACTGAATGGTTCACCTCCTCCATAATGTGTTTATTAACAGACAAAAATGATGATGTTATAACATTAAATCCTAAATTTTGAAGGACAGAATCTACCTTATAAACAGATAGGATTCACTGTATAGGCTATGTTAAATTGTATTTCAGGTCAGAATGCATTTCTTTGTTGGAAAATAGCTCTCACAAACAAATGCTAGAATGGAGAGAAGCTACAACTTATACATTTTCAACCAAGCTGAAATCAAAAATACTGAGCATATATGCATGATATAAACATAACATAGGTATTACTGTAAGATTATGTATGGCAAATTCAACAGTATTCCAACGTTACATAATTTAAGGCACTCCATTATAATACATAGTGTGGAGATAATGTTAGACTGCTAACAATAGTGGAGGATTCTTACCCACGCTACTCTTCAAAGAGAATGAATAAATACAATAGAGTCATGATACATTTTTAAATAAATAAATACGGCATGGCTATAATCTAGAAACTATACACAAGTTACTCACCCACGACACTTACAGGAAAAATGTGTTTTGTCTTTTTTTTTGTTTTAGTTTATGTTGTTTTTTTACAAGCTTGGTCTTATTTGGCTATCATTCCTATTCCTTGTGATTTTGCACAGTTATGTAGACTGCGGCAGGAAGTATTAGGTGCCATGGGAAAGTTGCCTCAAGCAACATTTTTGACGATGAAAAAAGTTGTGTTGCTGGGTGCTACAGCAACACAAACACAGTTATTCAGAGTAACATGACCTGTTACTCACATTTTCGTAACCTATAAATCATCATGAACATTTGATGGTCTGATTTATTCTTGTGTGCTGTCAGCACCTCACCTATATGTTGTGCATTATGTATGTGTGTTTTGCTTCACATGTATTTGTAGGTAATGTAACTTGTTGCTATCTGTGAGGTTTCTGTTTCACTAGTATGATCTTGTGACTATCATATGACCAGAGCATGTATTTAAAGATGGTGTTTCTTTAAAGTCTGAAAAAGAGCATCAGCTTGAAACACCACTTGTGGGTGTGCCAATAAATTGCTCTTAAGTGAGCTACAGTGTGTGGACCTTGCATTGTGTTTTCATTGCTCCTTCTGTTGGCTCAGAACCTCCCTTAAAAGGACACTCCACTTTACATGATAACCTACTCAATATGTACTCACCACTATGCCGATGTGATGATGGGTGAAGATCTTCAGTTCACAAAACAATCCTGGAGTTTCAGCAGAAAACAGGGTAGCAGCCTCATCCAGTACAATGGCAGTGAATGGTGACCACGGATAAAACGCTAAAAAAAGCACACAAAACAAACACAAAATGTCTCCATCCTGCTTGTGTGGTGTAATCCAAGTGTCCACGAGCCGCGACATTAAAAATTAACTGCAAAAGATGCCATTTATGCCATGTTTTTAGCAGAAATGTCAACTGTAGCATGTAGCCGGTAGGATGTAAACATTGCGCCGATCTCACGAGACTTTGTTTATATCTTAATGGCCGCACGTGCGGAAGTCTCGCGAGATCGACACCATGTTTACATCTTACCGGCTACATGCTACAGTTTTTAATGTCGCAGCTCGCAGACACTTGGATTACACAAGCAGGATGGAGACATTTTGTGTTTGTTTTGTGTTCTTTTTTAACGTTTTATCCGTGGCCACCATTCACTGCCATTGTACTGGATGAGGCTGCTACCCTGTTTCTCCTAAAACTCCAGGATTGTTTTGTGAACTGAAGACCTTCACCCATCATCACATTGGCATAGTGGTGAGTACATACTGAGTGGGTTATCATGTAAAGTGGAGTATCACTTTAAACCAGATTACAGTATGCACCAAACCTAAGTCTGAGACCCAAGTTTTATCTCAATGAAACTGGTGTGCAAAATGTCATAAGCAATAAGGTCAATGGCCAAGACAAAGAAATAAGACCAAATTTCTAAAAATAATCTTTAAACATAAGTAATGTACTGTTGAATTATGTTTCTGTGCAACTAAAAGAGAGTCCTAACACAAAGTAGACTTGAAATATGTTGACATACAATCCTGAACATGAACATAATGAATTCTTCCACTTGTCTGTTTTAAGTGTCACTTTTATATTAGACACAAAAGAGGTAAGTACAGCACATCCTGCATATCCTTATAAAACATAATTTTCAGTTGGTACAAACATTTTATCTCATTGTTCCCTTTAGACCATCAGTTGAGGGAAATCATAACAATTAATTCCTCCATATTCTCTACTTCTATAATATTTCTTTTCTGCTTTGTGGCAAAGTCTTTCCTTCTAAGTGTGTCCTCCTACAGTTGTTGTCTTTTGTCACTCTGCCAGATGCCATTGGCTTTATTGAGTGAGGTGTTGCTACCCTGTTTGGTACCCGTCTCAACATTCATGGCTTGTTCAACAGCATCTGCCAAGGGCAGCTTGTCCTCTGCTTCCGTCTCTCTGTGGTAGAAGTAGTTGAAGTTGGAAACAATGACGGGGACAGGCAAAGCAATGGTCAGCACACCTGCAATGGCACACAAAGTGCCCACCATTTTACCCCCCATGGTTATGGGACACATGTCCCCGTAGCCTACAGTGGTCATGGTAACCACAGCCCACCAGAAGCCATCAGGTATGCTAACAAACTGTGTGTTTGGCTCGTCTACCTCAGCAAAGTAAATAGCACTGGAGAAGAGGATGACTCCTATGAAGAGGAAGAAAATGAGCAAGCCAAGCTCGCGCATGCTGGCCTTCAGAGTCTGTCCCAGGATCTGGAGTCCCTTGGAGTGACGAGAGAGTTTGAAAATGCGAAACACCCTGACCAGACGGATGATGCGCAGAATGGCCAAAGACATGTTCTGTCCTGAGCTCTCCTGTGGCGTTGTGACCATTTCTGTAATTACAGTAACAAAATAAGGGATAATGGATATAATGTCAATCATGTTCATGAGGTTGTGGAAAAATTCCTTTTTGCTAGGACAGACTAAAAACCTCACACACAGCTCAAAGAAGAACCAGGCAATGCAAGCAGATTCAATGATGAAGAAGGGATCAGAGAAAGTTGTGGGCTTTACACTAGATGGAGTCATAGAGGTGTAATCTCTAGATTGGTTGAAAGGCTGTACCACTGTGGGCACAATTGGGTCAGTGTCATCTCTGAATTCTGGCAGCGTTTCCATGCAGAAAATAATGATGGATATGACAATAACAAAAACAGACACCAGTGCTACACCTCGGGCTGCATTTGAGCTCTCTGGGTACTCAAACAGCAGCCAGAATTGCCGGTACACATCATTGTCAGGTAGAGGGATCTCAACGTCCTTTATGAATCCTTCGTCTTCTCTGAACTGCTCCATGGCCTCACTTCCAAGCTCATAGAACAAAATTTCATCTGCAAACACATCCAGTGGAACGTTAGCTGGACGTCTGATCTTACCCCCTGACTGGTAGTAGTACAAGATCCCATCAAAACTGGGTCGGTTCCGGTCAAAGAAGTACTCGTTCCTCATCGGATCAAAGTAGTCCATCCTCTTCAAAGGATCTCCTAGCAGTGTCTCAGGAAACTGGTCCAAAGTTTTGAGCTGTGTCTCAAAGCGAAGACCCGCAATGTTGATGATGACTTTCTGGTCTCCATCATCTAGCCCTCGTTTATCTACAAATAGATCCTCACAGCACTCCTTAGCAAGCCGACTGAAGATTGTCTCACTCTCCTTCGTGCCCTCACTGCTTAGCAGCAATTTCCAGTTGGAAATCATACTGGCACAACTACTGCGCCCCTGTCTACTTGGAGTTGGCATAGTTGGGGACTGGGGTACGGCTAGTGTCTGTGTATGTGGAGTGGGTGAAGATGAAGTGGATTCCCACATGCAGGAGGGGACATAACTATGGTGGGAAGGCGTGGAGGACAGTGGAGCAGCTCGCAGAAGGTAGTTGCTGCTTGGGCTGCTGTGCTCTGGAGGCATGTCCACTGTCAGAGCTGTGGTTTCATCAGCATAGGTGTCCACCTCATCCTCCAGGCTGCCGTTGAGTTCATCCAGGCTCTCAAAGTCTACCAGGGCCACCTCCATGGCTGCAGTTCAGCCAGTGCAAAGCCTTGGGACCCCAGGATAAGATAATCACACGGACACAGATGGACAGATGGGGGGCTCAGTCACCAGAATCAGCAGCAGAGCACCAGGGCAGCCAGTCTTCAGCAGCACTTACAGTGACAGAACAAAGTGAAAGCCTCCTCTATTCTTTATTCCCTCCAACACCTGTAGAGTGAGAGCCAGAGAAAGATAGTCAGTGTGTTTCTGACAATAGTTAAGGGTTTATTTTGTGTTCACTGTCATCAGGTGACGAGGACAGGTTAGGTTGGAAAAAGCATGTTTGATCATGACTGCTTGTTTCTTAGATACCCATCTCTCTGGAAACAGGCAATGAGAGAAGGATGACTGAGAGAGGGAGATGCAGAGATGAGGGAAGAAAGAGTAGGAAGAGGGCGAGGCAGCTAGAAGATATAAAGAAGAACAGTACCAGAAGAAGATTTAACTCTTTTTGACAGAAAGACATAGTAGAAAACTCCTTGCTACTCCTTTCCAGCACTGTGGTGAGTCATGTAACTGTGAAAAAGGAAAACAACAAACAAAAGTATTTGGATATAAGTGTGGCTAATGGAAGACTTATTTATTATGTGTTAAAATATCTCTGACCGTTTAAGTCATTTTGCCAAATTGTTGCCATAGCCTTGTGATATTTTCTTCCCGAATAATGAAGAAAGCATTTTGAAGTCCCAATTTACTGTGAATACACAATATCTCTTATTAACTAGTTCATACATATTCACACTGACATACATGTGCACACAAATTATTTCTCTTTCTCGCATTGGTCTGAGTGATATAGCTGGAAAATTAACCCAAATAATATGTTTAATTTTTAAGTGGTATCCATAATGGAGGGAAAGGATGCAGTCCGGTGGCGCTTCTACAGCTGCAGTCCTACCCTCATATGTAAACATAATCACAAACATGTAACACCTGCTCAAGGGAAAGGGAATCATGCCTTGACACCCTGTAATGACGCCAATGCAGGTAGGAGCAGAGCATAGTGCAGGCTAACTGGAGCTGTGCATTCATTAGTGCATAATTAAATGACTGCACAGTAATAGCACAGATCGTCGAGCTTCATCCAGACACCAGGGCTCACATTAAACTGCATGGTGCCACATAATAATTTCTTCTAGAAATCCACTCTGCTCCAATTGTGCCATCTGTTTCTGCACTCAAATTTACCCGAGCTTGTGTGACTTTTCATCGGCATAAAGATTACACTGCTCTCTGAGGTGTGCACGCATTAGTGTGAATGCATTTCTCTGCGTGTGTATGTTTGTGCACAGTGTTCTTATAATGTACGTGTGTGTATGCATATGGCCAAGTGCTGATGCCTGCAGATGTTTAATTAAAGACTCTAGAGATGAGTCACCGCCTAAAACCAGTGCCAGTGATACCAATCCAGCTGGGAGAGAGGGAGAGATGGGCCGGCTGACTGAATAAGGAGGATGACATGAAAATTGTTGGGAAGACGGATGTGGGTGGAAGGACTGGGTGGTGGGATGAGGACAGAACGCAAAAAGAAGGAAAGTGACAATGAGAGAGAGAGAATGGGAGTTGATGGGTGGGTGGATGGATAGACAGGATGATGAGAGAGCAGCCATGACAAGGAAAGAGGGGATGTTTATCAAGAGCAGAGGAAACAGATGAAGATGAGGGCTAAAATAAACAAAAACTGTGACAGATTGGGCATAAAGGAATAAGGTTATTTCATAACTGGTAAAGATGTCCAGTGAGAAGAAGTTGGAAACAGAATCATTTGGAGGATGCTGCGATACTTGATGAAAGCAAATTAAAAAAGTAAAAAGATAAATCAAATCAAACCCTCCTCTTGCCTGATCTTAAAGGGATAGTTCAGATTATTTGAAGTGGGGTTATTTGAGGTGCTTATTGATAGTCAGTGTATTATCAACAGTAGATGGCAGTTGGCACACCCCCAGTTTAGAGAAGCATCAGGAGTATCAGTGTAGGAAGCTAAGCAATGTGTTGCAGCAACAAAACATATTTTAGCAACTTAAAAAAGGTCCACCTAAAAAAAACTATATTAGTTTGAGTATACACTATGTTTAGAATATTTTCAACACCACCACCACTGTAATAAGACAATATCTCTCTATGTTGCTCAACCAGACTCCTTTTCCTCATACTGATCATCAACATTTTGATTAGTAAATGTAATCTACATTTTTTTTCACAGTAACTATTAAATTTACATTTATTTTGTAATTCAATTACATGTCACTAGTTACATGTAGTTATTTACTTTCCATTACTGCTAGTATCCCATTAGATATTTGTGTGAAATGTTGTCATAATATACATTTTTAAGTAAAACCATGTTTTTTGAGGTCAGAGTGACTTTGACCTTCAACTGCCACTGTCTAATCAGTTCATCCTTGTTTTTCAATGTTTCTCAAAAAATCTGAAACACAGAGATCCTTCAGCATAGAGTCATGGATGTGATAAAAAAAACTTGTATAAAACTCCAGTTTTATACAATATTAGCAGCAGACAAGCTCAAGGTTCGTTGGTCACTCACACACACACACACACACACACACACACACACACACACACACACACACATGGGTCCATCCAGGCTTACACCAGGCAGAGATAAAAACAAAGCAAAGTAAAGGTTAAACAGTGAAAATATTCTCTAATATACACTTAAATATTAGCACTCCTGTTGCTACTCCTAACTGGAGTTGTGCCAACTGCCATCTATTGTAGGTAATACACTGACTATAGATAACTATCTCATACCACCACTCTTTAAAAAAATCCAAACTATTCATTTGAACCACATGGTCAGGATGACGTCATTCGACACTTTGACCAGCTAGAACTTTCTCTTGATCCTAAAATAGCAGCTGCAGACAAGAATGCACTAACAAGATGCTTGGTCTTAGATCAATACCTGGAAATTAGCCAATGAAATTGGTCTGCTTGACTAATTCTTAATGGTTTTCCAATAATTCAGTATGCCATCAATATTTAATTTTGCTTAATGTAACAGAAAGAACTGCCTGCTCTTAAATGCCTGTCTCTAAAAGTAATGGTGAGACATATGAAAGATCTGACACTCCACAAAGATAAATACTTTCCCAAACAGAACAAGATGGTTACACTGATTCGGCTATTGACCTTAAACCACAGAAGCAAAAAAAAAAAAAAAATGCATTAAGATTGAAAGTCTATGTTTAGGGTAAGATTCTGCTTTCTCTGAAAACAAAGCTAAATCTGATTTAGGATGTGAAATCTGGTCTCTGGGTTATGAATTGAATTTCATGAGCTGCAATGCAAAATCTGCTCTGGACTCTTTCTGTTAGAGGAAGAAACACCGTAATGGGAGCTTCAGACAAGCTCATAGACAGAGTAACACTCAAGCAACACACACCTTACCTGCCTTAGCAAGAAGCCTACCGACCATGTGTGTATAATATGCAGTAACAAGCCAAAACAGGAGAGAAAAGAAAAGGGTTCCTACAAGTTCTGCCACTGCTGCAGCTTATTGCTTCCTCCTCAATGGGCATCAGAATGACTAATCTATCACAGACTACATTGGGTAACCTTATGCTGAAGTAGAAACTAGAGCTGGGCCAAAGGCCACATGCGCGCATGTGCACACACACACGCACACACACAAACACAAACACATACAAACAATCATGCACACTGGCTGCACATAAAGAAAAGCAGCACAAAAAAATCTGGCATCAAATATTGCTTAATTTATGATTTTTGTATGCAAGTGTGTATGTGTCTGTGTATATAGGTTTGTATGTGTGTGGCCATGTGCATCATATAAGCCATCTCTCAGTGATCTGGGTGATGTGCTCAAAGCCCTCTAGACTGGAACGGTGCGATTAGATCCTCAGATGCCTGACTCACTCAGTCTACATCAGGCCGTATCCATATCTGTCTTATTTACAGTATCACAATCAATAATTGATATTTAACAACTTGACCAACATGTTAAACACGATGGGTAAGAACGAATGATGAGAGACTGACATGAGCGCAGAAGCCAAAGCTCCCTTCTCCACTCCACACAGCCTTCCATCTTTCACTTTAAACTCAGCAGAGCTCCCATATTATCACCTCCCTCAACTCTTTAACTATAAGCTCCTTCTGAGCTCTACACCTTGAGAACATGTATAATTAATGACAGTCTAATATCTTCCATCACTAGAGCAGGAAAAAAAAGGAGATATTGAATCTCTTAATGGGCCCCCCATGTATTTTTTGTCACAGATGATTGACACTCGACAATACCTCCCTGTCCTCACGCTGTAAAACATATTCATACACACAGGCATGTGAGGAAGCTGCTGCTCCACTCTCATAATTTCTCGAGCATGTGTGAACAACTAGTCTTGTCATCGCTGTTAAATCAACCTCCCCTGTTCTATTTCCACTAATATTTGTGCAATTGTGAGGTTAATTAAATCCTGTTTTATGGCCTTCAATATCACTTGTGACTTATGAATTAAAAGTACCCACGCGAGGATATAAATTTTTATGCTTTTCAGCCTCAGTAGTGTCATTATGAGAACCTGTCATTAACACTCTCCAATCCATGTGAAAATTACTAGTTATGAATGCCCTCTGGAAACACAGTGCTAAACTACACCACTAAATGAATAACACAGACAAACTCGACAATTTTTTATTCTATTTGCAGGAATTCCTTAGTGTTCTTCCTGTCACACTAAAATTCATAATATCATATTGTGATTCTCTAGTAAAATTGTTTTGACTGCAGCCTTAATGGATGAAAGGCTTGAAGGAGAAAGGTATGCACACTCTCCAAATAAATATTTTAAGAGAACTGAACCCTCTTTCAGGGCCCTACAGTGTGCAGACCTTTCTCCTTTGTGCCCTGCAGTGATTTTTTTTTTGTCTTGCACCTGATCTGTGCATACTTGGTCCCTGCTCTGAAGCATGTTTCGCATATCTGCAAATGCTCAAGCAAACACAAGGAAGAAAAACAACTTAAAAACAATCTAATCGATGTAAACTTGTTATCCTGTTAATCTAGATAATCTAGAATCTATGCATTGATAGAATTGATACAATTAACCTTTTTGTGAATTCCATGACTCATGCATACTGTACATTTGTTTATATTAACAGGATACATATTGGCAAAAATAATCTTGTTTAAAAAATACAGCACATACATACATTTGTTTTAATATGGACTTCTATGCCACATGCAACCAGGGAGTGTGCTACAGACATTAAAAAACAGGCGTGAGCGCCGTTTTCCACATGTGGCCGACATCGAGGACTATGACTGGATACGAAACCCATTAAATCAGAGATCCTCAACAGCAACACTAATTACATCATTTCTAAATTTGTGACATGCTTCTTTTGAATGTGTTCAAAAATCCATATGCATATTAACATTTAACAACAATCAAATCAAATATACTTTTGTTGACATCCTCGAATTTAAGATTACTCTTTTAACCAGTTAATTTTATCCAGTTAATTAATGACAACATAAAAAAGCAGGCTGTTTGAGGTCAATAATTTAACATATTAGTGGGTGAGGAAGTGACCTAGGGGTTAACAGGGCCTACAACTCTGGGGGTGATGAAAAATGAATAAATAAGAGATATTTAAAGATATGTATGTATACAGTATATCACGTACTCTAATACATTCACACATACATGGAAAAATATTCTAGCAGCTGTGCTCTGTAGCAGTGAGGAGACAGTGTGACCTTGACTTGAGTTAAGACAGCATAAAACAGAGGTGTCATATGGGGCCCATGCCAACTCATGGGTGGCCAACTATTCTTGCCATGCTATTAATACACGGGGGAGAAACCCATGAGACAACAACTCTTGCTATGTGTCACCCTTTAATGCAGACAAATACAGGCAATCACCGCACACGTTTGGTAGAAAAAAAAATATGTGTGGGGCAATATGGAAATCTGCATCAGAAATATGGTATTGCATGCTGTGCTGAGCTACTGTACATTTTAGTGAGCTAACCGCTGTGACTTTACCACATGTGTGTAAACATGAACAGATGTTCAGGCAGATCTAGCTTAACTACAAGCCAATCCTTTGCTCGCTGGTTGGCCAGAAATGCATGTATATGTCCAATATTTACCCTACGAATTAAAGCATTGTATAACATTTGCTAACAATTAACCTCTTCAACTTTGATTAATAATTAGATAATTGC